>CM076578.1:1159561974-1159793524 GCA_034641835.2 Pinus albicaulis | reverse complement strand
ACAACGTCAGGTTCAGGAGGTATGGTCTCACTGATTGTATGGATCATGACCACAGGTAGCTGTGAGGACTCTGTATCAACAACAATAGATGAACCAAGATTTGTATAAACCACTTGTGTTGACTCTGGTATATGCGAGGATGATTTCGCACTAGATGTACTAATAGTACTAGTTTCGGTAGAGCGATGTCGCATTCACCAACCAGAAGTGGCTTCCGGTGGTAAAGGTGGTTTCAATGATATTCTACATGAACGGTGAGGAAAGGGATGTAATTATTCCATGATGACTGATTTATTTTATGACCAAAAAACAAATAAACAAAATAAAAGGGTAATTCTAGGCAAAAGGTTTACCAAGAAACTGTGAACTGCAGAATACCTCCTGGTGAATCAAGAAGTACGGGTAGGAAATATCCCCGAATGTTGTGTTTAGTGTATCACAATTTACAAGGTGGCTGACTCAGTTCACTATGGATGGATAGCAACCTAAAGTTTTCCTACCAAATATACTCGAAGGTACGTGGAGGCCCATGTCCGTATTACCGTTGTCTAATGTGAAACCGCACAATGAGAGCACCCCCTTATACTTTTCGTACTAGAACACCGCCCGATATACCCGAACGTACGTGGACGAGCTCTGATATAATTACATACATGGAGTGAGGTATCACACTTGGAATGTATCGTAGACAATTAATGACAGCTATTATGTTTTACGATGTTGGAACACAACTCTAGCCTAGACCTTCTAAATGTTATCATTATGGTTCCAATGCTTTTTTAGGTAAATTGATGTAAATTTTAAGTTGATATTGTTTATCAATTTTCCTTTCAAGGTTCACCACATGATGTGATATAAATTCCTAAAATGCAAACTAAAATGATAAGAAAACTTTTCAATTTTATCTTTTTCAATGAAAATCCTAGCTACTGAGGGAAAGAGAAATCAGTTTTGAGAGCAAACAACAAAGAGAAAATGCAGGTTTTTCTTTTCAGTCCCTTTAATGTGAATGAAAAAAGGAAACTATATGCATCAAAACAATAAAAACAAATGTTTTCTTCTTTGAGAAACGATGAATTTAACAATAATTTCTCTTTTAGGAAAAAAGAAGAATGGAACTACAATTTTTCCTACATGAAACGAAGAATTTAACGACAATTTCCTTTACGAAAACAAATGGATCTAATGCAAAAATAAAATAATTTGAATTTTCTTTGTCAATGATAAAGAAAATACTTAAGGAGACAATGAACAAACTTACTTTTCAAATGAGGAAGAATCAGGAAAAATCACTGGTCTCTATGAGGTATCAAAAAATTGAAAACACAACAAACAAATGGCTGAGAATGATGGAAATGAAAAATTCAAATGGAATTTGATTGGCTAAGGGGTAAACACAATCTCTAAAGGGACAGAGTGTGTTGCAATGCACCCCTGAGTGGGAGACAGTGCACTGCAGTGCACTGTGTCTTGACCAACAGTGCATTGGGTGTAGTAGAGATTGAAAATTCAAGCTACATAACACACTTCTAACGCAATTATTTTATTCAAAAGTCTAATAACTAAAATTAGATGCTACTGGGTGGATAGGCAAAGGCAAAAACACCAGAAATGAAAGGAAAATCCCCAGTGGAGTCGCCAATTTGTTATGTAGAATTATGATCTACGGATAAATAAAATTCCCTAAATGTGGTGCTATGCATTTAGAACAACAGATTAAAGACTTTGCTATCACTTTCTCTAAGAGTAAGTGGACACACAGAAAGACAGAAGAACCTACTTTTGATCCAAGCACTTCCTATTATCCTTATGTCACTTTTGTTGTAGCTTCCAATCCAACTTAGATCGTCGGATTGATTCCTGCAAGTATAAACAGAGAACAACAAAGATATTGCAAAATACAAATGTCTATTTATATTAATCAGTTAAATCGATTAAAAATGAAACATATATATCATTCAAGAGTCCATTTCATGATAAATAGAAACATAAACAGATACATATATGGGAAAATGAACAACAATATTTTTTAAAGAGTAGAAGGGGGAGGTTACAACCAATGATCGATTTGATGTCACCAACTCCAGCTTCATCCTATTTTCATCACAATCAACATCTCACCAGCAACATATCACTTCTATCACTCTCTCAATTGAGAATCCAACAACATTTCTTTACCAAATTTCTTCCTTCCCTAGCACTAGGATCTGTGCTCAATTTTAGGGAAACTTATGGTATTTTCTCAATCAATGACTTTCTAACAATAGGCAAGACATGTTCCCAAGCTCATAGGTGTTATATGGACACTTGGATTCGAATTTTGACACATATGGAATCTTCTAGAAGGCATTGTCCATGTGGAGATTCCATAACAATGAGAATTTTGCTCCAATTTGACCAACGCACTCTTGAATGTCGGGAAGTGAATTACAGTGCACCCTTGAATGGAGGGAGCTGCATATGCAAAAAAGTTAGTCCCTTGAGAGGCAGTGTTAGTGAGCTCATAAGTGATATAACATATAATTCAAACCTTGTAAATATTGCAATAGAATTCATGAATGATTTTTTCTTGTCTTAGGGCATGTAGCAACTGAAATGATAGGGGATGATAGACCCTATTTCATTGGTCCTAGGGATGATGTACACTTTGACCAAGTCAAGGGGGATGATGCCCAAATTGACCTATAACACAATGGAAAACAATACTTTTTTGATATGGCTGAAAATGGATTTGTGAACGGTGGTGAATCAGCATCCCAGGATGTCACCCGGTTTGTATGAGCAGTACCAAAACATCACCGCGTTCAAGGATGATTTTCACAAGGTATACGTTAGAGCCAAAAAGGATCTAATGGAATAATGGCACCCTCTATCATATCTAGTCACCAAGGATGACCTTGTTAGCGAAATAAAGCAGTGGTCAGTGAAGTGCATGATTCCACCCATAGGAGGAAGTGAATCAGAAACAGACATCACGCAACATGCAGGGACAAGTGGGAAAGATACTAGAAAGGAAACCGAGGAAGAGATAGAGAAAGATGCAGAGGGAGACAATGAATGGACAGAGCAAGAGCATATCCAGGGTGGACAGGACCCTACTAGTGACGTAGATCTAGAGGATTCACCATTCATCATTCGAAAGAGGGTCACTAAAGTGACTACGATAAACCCAAGGAAGAAGAAGAAAGCAACCGAATCTCAAGGAGCAACACCGCTTGTCCTCACTGAGGGGGACATCGACGAGCTTTGGGATAAAATTAAAGAAGGAATAGTGGATTCATGGAACAAGAACAAGGATCACTACAACACGCTCCTAACTGGAATTGAAGAGAGAATGAAATAATTAAAGGTTTTGGTGTAAAATGCTAGACAACTGGAGCTGACATCTAGATCACAGGAATAACCGAGTCAACTAATGCATTCAGTGCCAATTAGAAACAAAATTTGGTTTGAGAATTTTGTAGGTACTAGGAGGAGCACTAGAGTTCGAAGCTGCATAAGATATAGAGCATGTGAAAGGATGGGAAAATTTCGGCATGAACATCGATGCACTGCCAACACAAACATTGCATGAGTTCCATCAAGGAATTGTATAAGAGTTAAAAGGGCGAGAAAAACGTACATTTAAATCAAACATACAAGTGTAGCAGGAAATAATTGCGATGAAGAAGGAGATTGATTGTATTATAAACGAAAGAAATAATGCACGCCAATAACAAAAAAAACTAGAAGAAGCCATTGGGAATACTTGTAGTGAAGTCTCAGATGTCCAGGTTCATGCAGAAGAGGCACCAACAAAAAAGTTTGCTAATCTCTCCCTCATGATCAGAGATTCAAAGGACAATATTGAGAAGTTCAAGTTTGAGTATGAAGTCCAGATTACTGAGCTAAAACTAAGGCTGCAACCAGGCACACCACTGGAGGTGCATTAGCAGAGGGATGCATATTTCAAAACCGCACTAAAAGGAATCACAGACACAATGGAGGAATGTGGAAAATTATTTGATGATACTAAGGAGATTTTTACCTCACTAAACGAGGATCCAAATATTCAAAGAATCGAAGAATAAATTCAGACGAAGTAGAAGTAGTTGGATGAAATCCTGGAAACTATGAGGACCTTAGCAGTCTCGCAAAGGCTCACCAGGATCACAGAAGGAAACAAAATTCAGAGTCAAATTTAAGATCTTCGAAGGAAAGAGCAATTTATAACAGCAAGGATGAGGCCATTCAGCTCTCATAGACCATGGATGGAAAGATCAAGGAGATGCGACAATGACAGAAAGACATGCTATAGAAGACAACCAAACTGACAACATAGAAGTTGTTCAAAGAAGTGCACCAGGAGGAAAAACAGATTGTAGAGATGCTTCAACCCTGCAATAAGGCATACGATAGCATAGTAGTGAAGATTCGAGGCATGCCAGCTGATTGAATCAAGACGAGTCACATGTGATTATTGGGGGCCTGTTAAGCACAACCTAACTTGGTCCATTTTTAATCAAAGACTATGCATCTTGATGAGAGTAGTGTGCAATATCGTGAACCTAGATCCATCACTCAATGTTTAGGGACTTCGGGGTGGGTCGAAGCCCCTTATTTTGTAACAAGTATTGGTTTTTTTGTCTAACCCATTGTATATGGAACATGGTTTTTTAATGATGTAACGATACATAAGGAAATGTAATATTGTGTCAAAATCATAACATGCATGGTTGATGAACACAAACTATTGTATTTTTTGTCTTTAGTTTGTTTTGAGCCTTAAGGTAAGGCTCCATATTTGAGTGCATGGAGACCTTGGAAGAGTGTGCAGCTTAGTGCGCATACCACCTGTAGTTGTGTGCACAGGTCAGAGAAGTTGTATGCGTTGAATAGATCTATCATAATAAATAAGAATTTTGGGGCATATTTTGTGTTTACATGTGTTGTGTTTTCTTTCTATCTGTTTATGCAAAGTAATGATAGTGAAACTTATATTATTATGTAATGTGTTTATGTTTATCTAAATGATGTGAAGTAATCGATTAAGGTATACCACACATTAATAATATACATGTTATAATATTGATTAAGTGCAAAGAATAAAAGTGAAACCACCTTGCGCAGTCCCTCAAGGTGCAAAAACTTAGTTTTGAAAACACCCATAGCCACCTTGGGTGAGACTGTGATATGCTTGTAGGTCATTTTTGACAGGGCCAATGTTTGAGGGTTTTGTTGGTGTGAAGTCCAATCTGAACCTGGGTCAATCCCAAAACGAGTCAACATTATTTTTCATCAAATAATTGCAATAAATATCACTAATATTTATTCTTAGTTGTGAGCCTTTTAATCTTCTCTTCTAGGTCCATTATCTTGGATTTCTCTTCCAACCTTATCAATGCTTCATTTCTCCCTCTGATGTCTTCTTTTTTTCCCTCTATATCAATGCTTGATCCATCATTTTTATCATTGGTGCTTTCATCATCTTCTTGTGAGGATACTTTATTTTCCACTGCTATAAGTATAGAATCCTTTTCATTATTCTCCTTATCAACATGTGAGTGTTAGGGCCCTTCACCCTTCTCTGAAATCTTCGAGTTTCCTCCACAATACAAACTTTGTTACATGTCCAACATCTCTTTTGTATTTTCACAATGTCTTTAGCCATATCATTAAATTCATCTTTTATAGAAATCAACCCAAATATGGGATGTGGATGCAAGGGACAAATAAAAAGTGTTAAGTATGGATTGTGATGGGCATGCAACATCGATCAGTGCCTCCTATATGCTCCTCTCCTTGATAGTGTAAATAAAACCTTCAATGAAATGCATGTTATACTTGGAGCAATAGATAACCACCAAGGTGTATAATGGGAATAAGAATACAATAAAAAGTATTCTATCATCAAATTTAAACTACGATTGACACAATAATATCCTTGAACATTAAATGTAAGAACTTAATTACAAAAATGGTTAAAATATATTACAATAGATGACCCACTTTCATATAATGACTAAGTTAGATGAAATAAGGAACTGACTAAAGCATGGCTGGAAGGAATTTGAGGCTAGATATCCAATCATCATCATAATGTTGCTCATTGGAAAGCTTAAAAAATGGGAGGAAAAAAATCTCATAAGTTTTATGTTTCACATTGTGTTGTCATTGATTTCAAAGTGAATGTATGAGATATAAGCAATACCACTCATGATGACTAAGGAAGCAGTACGACTCTTTATGTGATAGTTGGATCTCTTACAAGTTGTCATCAATAAGAAGTTAAAGGTGCTTCACATTATTTGATTTTTTGATGTAGTTATCATTCCCTAATGACCCTATAAATAGTATGGTTTTGTAGGTATTGTCGATACCTTTCCAATGGTATATTTTTTTTAGAAAAACTACTCTCGAATGAGAAGTTATGGTCAATTGAAGTTTCAATATTAACTAAGGGATGAAAACTTTACAACAAAACCCCAAATATAAAATGTGTTAAAAATTGTGAATGTTTAGGGTGGATCCATCATTAATAGATAATTCCATGGCCTCGGGCACACAAACATGCACATTGTTTAATTTTGTTAAGTGATGTGAAACTATACGACTAATCAATGACATCCATAACACTTCAATAAATGGATGATATCAAATATACGTGACATTAAACTAGCCTTATCAGCCTAACGAAATAACAACACATGGTAGCACCTTATATAAAAATGACATGGACCTATTGAATGAATGACACATGGCCTTATAGCACAACTAGCATGATGATATCATGATAGTGACATGGAACCACCTAGGGCTACCATATGGTAAGGAAAAATGGCATGTTTTGGCTGGAAAAAAGGATGGAAATGTGTGACACATGGCACCTCTCATGGGTCTCCATCTGGCATGATGAAATCATGTTGGTATCATCATGTGAATGGCTAAGTTCACCTAAGAACCTATTCATAGGGCTTGGTCACATAGGACCAAGGCACTAAGTTCAAAAAAATGTGAATCAACTAAGTGTGATCACATGATGGGACCAACTATGATCATATAGTGGAACCTATAGTCAAATGGCACTGTATTAATCCCTAGTTATATGGAATGGTATGGGAAGGCATAACTTGAAGTTTAATGGGAAAGGCATAACCTCTCTATTACATAACTCAAATTTTAATGAACGTCAACCCAGGATGAAACCATGGGCCCTTGGGTCAACCCCCCACCATCTCAAACCAAGAAACACTATATATATTTACTTGAGTGACTCATTCAAAAAACAAATAATCGATGAATACATTAATAGATTGAGTCTCGGTGAAACAATTATGTTTGAAATATTGGTTTCGGTCAATAGTTGAAGGATTGACACTTAGTTTGTATCATTGTATCCACCTTGGTTATAGACACAGTGAAGTATTGACCACAGTGAATTTTTTGTTGTCGAGTTGGAAGAGTTACTTGTGTTCATGCATGTTAAACACAGCATAACAGGTTTTGGCTCGAGGGCCATACTATCGCATTGGTCTCGAAGCATATTTATAATAGTGTTGAAGGTTCGAGCTATCAAGCCTCATAATGGCCTGATTGGTAGCACACCCGTGTTGTATCGACAAAGACCTTAGTTTTAGTCTAGACAATATTTAGGTCAACACATTTTTATTATATTTCATTGGGTTTATTTTATAGAATGAATAGCAGACCAGTGGTGTCCATTCTTTATCACCAAAGCTGAAGTATGAGCCAGTTGTAGAAACGCACCTAGAATGTGATATTTTGTAGAATGGTTAATTTAATATAAAGTTTTATTTTGTTTTTATGGGGTTTGGGGATCAATATTTTTCCAAATTTGATTCCGAAAGAACCTGAGCAAACAAGATTTAAATATGGATGTAACCAAATGAACGAAATGAATTATTGACACTTATTTGATGACCATAATCCATTTTTTATGTTTTGAGGGACTATGAGCATGATGCAGTGGTTTTGGATGCATTATGAAAACATGTTCCGAGAAGGGGATTGAATGATTAGATTGATGAATTAATAGAAGCAGAGTATGGGTAGCATCATGAAAACTAGTGACAATTGTTTATATGAAATCTTGTGCTTGTTTTTATGATAGTGATTGCATGTTATGGCAATGATTGCAGTGACAACCATGACAAGTTATCGTAGTGGAAGTGGTTGCAGGTTTTGATAGTGTTAATTTTAGATAACCATGGTATGTTCTATGCTTAATTCAGTTTTACTTCAATATTTCTTAGAGGCCCAATTCAATTTAGAAATCACATAAACATGAAAGTAAAATGCTGATAGAACATAATAATAGATCAACAAAAGACAAGCCAAATAATATATTAGAATTTGTAATTCTTCTTGTCCAACAAATATAGAGAGAAATGTTTGTTACAACAGTCAATAGGATTCCCTAGCTAGAAAATACTTTGGTTATCCAAACCAGCTCTTCCAACATAGAAGATCAGCCTTCCTCCAGGAGCCACACACACCTCAAAGACAACTCCCAAATAGTCGACGTAATTCAACAAAAACCAGTCAACGCTGGTGAATGTTGCAGTCAAAGGGGCTTTATTCAACATCAACGTTCAACCTTGATTTTTGTGCCCAGCAGTACGGCCTCCAAAAATCGTAATTTACGTGCTAAAACTACAGTCAAACTTCAATGGTTGACCCAAAGTCAATGCTAGTCAAATTTTTCCAGAAAGCCCTAAAAATAGTCTAAAATGTTCCAGTATCAACTTTACACGTGGGAGAGAGAAAGAAGCCTCCAAAGGTTTTATGATCCAATCATATGAAGAGGAATGCGTGTGATTTTATGATGATAAAATGAGCATCATATTTATATCCATCAATGAGGATGTGTGACACATCTTTTGGGGCTTGTGAGCCTACATTACAAATCTAGCCGACCTTGACAATTTACACGTGTGGAAAATAAATTCAAAATATAAGTTCTGCTCATCCAAACAAGATGATATTTAGATCAATATTTCACCTCTCTAAAAGAGGAATCCAACATAAATATCATCATCATCATATGATCAATGCAACATGGAATTTGGAACTAGTTGCCCAAAATTAACACTCCCTCTCAAATAGGGAGAACTTCATCTATCCGCCTGTGTCATCCTGTCATCCAATACCATCATGTACTATCATCCTTCAATCTTGTGTCATCCTACTATAAAATGATTTTATAGCTCATGGTACAAAAAAATGAGAGTGATTCATAGACACATCACAATTTTTTGACCCGAAGTCAGCTTAGAGGTTAAAACCTCAATCAGACACAAGAGAGTCATACACTAACCCAAAGTCATTTTGGAGGTAAGAACCTCATCAAAATTTATCCCAGACCAATTTGTTTGACACATCCCATCCTAGATATAGAGAGCATGGAAATCCCCTATGTGTCCATCGGTCATATTATCAGTCTCTATCCACATTTCCCACCTCATTGGCCAAATGAGAGGTACTTCCCATGAGTTTGAAACTCCATGGGTAGGATGCATGTAGGGCATAGATCAAAGAGAGGGTGAACTAGTTCAATATCATAACGGTGGGGAAGAATCACACCAGCAAGGTTTGTCGAACCTCACCTTTTAGTTGATTATAGCTCCAAGAAGCTATCCCCAAGCCCCCTGGAGCTCCTAGAGCTCATAGTCCAACTCAAGCGAGACACTCAAAATAGGGTATGTCCATGATACCAAGCTTCTCATGGAAGGTTAAGAATTTGACCTTCCCCAAGGGCTTCGCGAGAATAGATGTGACCTGATCATCAATCCCAATGTGATCGAGCCTTACGTCGGCTCGTTGTACCATGTCCCAGACAAAGTGGTACCTAATATCAATGTGCTTAGATCGGTAATGAAACACGGGATTCTCAGAAAGAATAATCCCACTCTGGTTATCACAAAGGATAACAGTGGTATCTAGCACATGTCCAAACAGCTCACTGAAGAGCTTTCTTAACCAAAAAAATTCACAATAGGCCATACTCGCTGCAATGTATTCGGCCTCGGCGGTGCTCAAAGAAACTGATTTCTGCTTCCTGCTCATCCAAGATATCGAAGCAGAACCAAGAGTGAATCAACATCCAAATCTGCTCATACGACCCACCACACTGCGTGCCCAATCAACATCAGTATATCCATGGAGCCTCATACGCTTTCCAATGTATCTCAGTGCATGGTTGATTGTGCCTCGAAGATATTTCAAGGGATTATTGGCACCAATCCAGTTAATGTGATGAGGGTCAACCATATATTGACTCAATGTGTTCACTGCAAAACATATGTCCAAACGTGAGTTCACTAAGAACATCAAGGCCCCCATGAGTTGACGATACTCGGTGGGATTTCCCAACTCAGGCCCAGCAAAACTTCCACACAACTTCTTAAAGCTGAGTTCCATCAGAGTCATCATAGACTTGCAGTCCACCATCCCAAATCTCTCCAGCAACTTCACGACATATTTTCCTTAAGAAAGGAAATTCTCACCTAGCCTTTGCCAGAACTCCAAGCCTAGGAATTAGTGCATCAGTCCTAGGTCATTCATCTCGAACTCGGAATATAGTTACCTCTTACATTTATGAATGAGAGGTTCATCACCTATCAGAAAGAGATCGTCCACATAAAGAAACAAAATTAGAGGCCTTTATTTATCAACCTTAAAATAAAGGTTTGGATCAGCATCACTTTGAGTGAATTCCAGCTTCATCAAGTAGTTATCATTCCTCTCATACTGAGCCCTTGGGGCTTGCTTCAACCCATAGAGGGCTTTCTTCAACCTACATACATATGTGTCTCTATCTTGGACTTCGAACCCCAGAGGTTGCTCCACATAAACCTCTTCCTTGATTGAACCATGTAAAAAGGCAATCTTCACATCCATCTAATAGAGACCCCATCCTTGTGTTGCAGCAAGGGAAATAATTGATCAGATGGTGGTATAGCGAGAAATAATGAAAATATATCATCATAATCTATGTATTCCTTTTATAGAAGCCCCAGGCAACAAATATTTCCTTGTACTTTTCAGCACTTACATCGTCTCCATGCTTGATCTTGTAGAGCCATTTTGAGGTGACAACAGATTTTTCCTTCGCTCTTGGGACCATATCCTAGACATCATTTCTCATAATGGACTCATATAATTCATGCATAGAATCCTTCCAAAATTGATGTTTTACAGCTTCTTCAAATGATTTAGGCTTAGATTGTACAATAGTACTCATGGCTGCTAGGCACCCTTGCACCTATTCAACTTCTTACTTTCACATAATATTCCCTTTGGAGCAATATGTCTCTCGGCATCTTCAAGAGTGTCCCTAAGCCATGAGGGTCTCCTTTTATTTGAAGGAGGTGGATCTATAGGATCCATCAGACCTTCAACATCAAGAATAATTTCATCCTTCGGTTCTTCATGACTTCTAGCTTCTTCTTCTTCTTCTTTGTCTTCCTTTGAGCTAGGAAGATCCCTCACTTTCTTGAGGGCAGCATCTTCATCGAAGGTGAGATCGTGGCATATCTCCACTTCACTTTGACTAGGAACATAGGTTATATATTCCTTCGTGGTTTCACTATAGCCCACAAACATTCCCTTATTCCCACAAGAATCCAACTTGCTTCTCTTTTCTTTCAACACATGAAAATATACAAGACTTCCAAAAACTCTAAAATGAGAGGCATCAGGCTTCTTACCAGAGAATATTTCTTCAGGAGTTTTGGAGTCCAATGTGGAATGTGGGAATATTTTTTGAACGTACACAGTAGTGTTAGCAACTTCTCCCCATAGAAACTTCGGAAGACCTTGGTCGTAAAACATGGCACAGGCAGCTTCCAAAATGGTTCTATTCTTCCTTTCAGCAACACCATTTTGCTCGGAAGTATACACAGTGGTGGTATCCCTCTTAATGCCAGCTTCCTTACAACAATCATTGAGTTCATTTGACTCATACTCGGTCCCATTGTCAGTCCTAAAAATTTTGATCTTCTTCCCTGTTTGATTTTCAACCAAGGCCTTGAAGGTACAAAACCACTTGAATGCTTTATCCTCCTTCTTCAAGAAATATATCCAAGTCTTTCAGGAGAATTCATCTATAAAAGTGATATAATATAAGCATCCTCCCGAGTATGTTACAGGCAGCATGCCAGATAGATCAAAATGTATCAATTGAAAAATATCAGATGTCTTTGTGACACTTGAGGGGAATGGTCCCCTTGTATGCTTCCCTTCGGCATAACCCTAGCATACACCTTCATGGTCATCTTTGAATTTGGGCATCCCTGTCACCACCTTCCTTGCTTCAGGAAGGGATTTAAAATGAAGGTGTGTAATCCTCCAATGCCATAGCTCGAATTGAAGGGTTATGTCACATGACATGGCCCCCAGTGGAATTCCACCAACCTAATAGAGTGTATCAACTCTAAAACCAAGAGTGAATTCTTCTTTGAAGTTCCTCTTCCAAATGCATAACTTTCCATTGATGAATGCCACCTTGAATCCCTTGTCTTCAATTTCCTAGATAGACACTATATTATTCTTCAAGTCATGTATGTACAACACATCTTTCAAACGGAGGACTTGACCTTGATTTATATGAAGGGTCACAGTCCTTGTCTATTTCAAAAGATAGGTGGTATCGTCTCCAAGGATGATTTACATATTAGTATCCTTTTCAATCAAATCATAGAGGGCTTCCTTATATCTAGTGAAGTGCCTTGAGGCACCACTATCGATCAACCAATTATCCAATGTATCAGAAGGAAATGCAGTAGAGAGGGAAGATATAAGAATGTATTCATTTTTCCTATCAACAACATTAGATTCATCAAACTTGGAATTTCTTGACCTCTTGAAAGGTTTCCCATTTCCACTTTGATCAGAGGGATACTTCCTCTTTCCTCTGAACCTGTTGTTCCTTTTATTTCCATTCCCCATAAATTTGTTGTTGTCATATTCTCTAGGAGAGTCCCTTCTATTGGGGCACTCTCTTGCATAGTGACCAAACTTGTTACAAGTGAAAAATTTTCCTTTTCTTCCTTTGGGACCCGCTCTTCCATGGTTTTGATTTCTCGGACCACCATTGTTCCTCTTCTTTTCATGAGAGGTGAAGGTAGTAGGGTCACCTTAATTCCCATTCTAGGGATGGTCTCTCTCCATCATCCTTGTCTCCTCTTTAGTGCATCTCGTCAAAAATTCATCAAAATCAGGAATCACATTATTATTAAGAATCGTAGTATTAAATACATACTAGTCTTGGGGGAGTCCTCCAAGGGAAATGAGGATGATATATTGGTCAGGTACTTCTTCTCCAATAGATAGGAGATCATTCTTGATTTCTGTGAGCCTCATAAAATGGGATTGAATGGATTCATATTTTCCCTTCTTGATATTATTCAATTGTTCTTGAAGAAGAGAAATTGATTAGCATTGATAGCCCTGAATATGCTAACCAACTTGTCATACATCTCTTTAGATGTACCCAACTTGGAGATATAAGCAACCAAGTGCTTATGTGTAGAATCCCTGATAATCATCTTCACTTTGATTTCCCCTTTTCTATACTTCATCTTTGTGGAAGATGGTGAATTTGATGGAGGTTCATTTATCTTCCCCTACACATAATCCATGACATCTTGATCTTCCAATACCAAATCCAAAGACATATTCCAAGAATGATAATCAGACTTATCAGTCAGCTTATCTTCAGATTTTAAACCCCTGTAGGTTGAGGAGGCCATTTTTCCTTGATAATACAACTTCTTTGGTGATTTATTTTCACACTAGCTTGGGCTTTGTCTTCATTTTAGCTCTGATACCATGTTAATTTTAGATAATTGTTGGAACAGGGTACCCTAGCTGTGTTTTGATATGTTCCAAAGCTGCGTTTTTGATATATTTTTGTAGTAATGGGTCTTGCGCAGGGGCTTTGGGACAGGTCAAAGCCCCCATTGTATTGTAATGGGTCAAAGGGTAGACCTAGAGTCTGCAATCCACAGTTTATGGACCACAGGATAGCGTTGGCTATGATGATATAAATAGATGGATATTTTGAGTCTAAGGGTAGGTAAGGAATTAATATTGATGCTACGTACAAACTGTTGAGATCTATTTTGGGTAGTTTTGGGTAAGGACTCCTGCTGGCTGTGTGCATGGAGATCCTTTGTCCTGTTGTGTGCGGACCCCATTGGTTGTGTGCACAGGTTGTGAATTGGGTTTGTAACTTGGTTTTGGATGCTAATGAACATGGAATCTATTATGTTATATGAATTTTTTGTATTCACTACTGAAGTACCTCTGTGTTATTGTAATTAGCTACGATTGTGTATATGATATATGAATTTGTTGTGATTGGGTTATTTTGTGGTGATAATTGCTGATGCACACGTGGATGCAAAGGAGTTGATAAGATATTCTTAATAATAGTATCTTTGTTTATGTTTACATGTTGGTTATACTATTAAGGGCTTGACAATAGGCTTGTTTCTGTGTGAACCTGATACAACTCAGCCAGATCTGCCTTAATTACCTACTCTCTCCCAAGGTGTGGAAACCTGGTTCCAGCACCCACCCATACTACTTCGGGTGAGACCTTGGCTTGCAAAAGTACGTCATTGCCGAAAGGGACATTAGTATAGGGGTTTTTTGGAAAACCTTAACTCCGAACCTGGGTCAGGACCGCTCAAGCCAACATGGTTCTGCTGAAAATGGAACAATAAAAGCTTTTAATAAAATTCTGGAATAGGCGCTAACCAAGATTTGTAATGTCGATCGAAGTGATTGGGACGTGCGCATCCCGTCGATCATTTGGGCCTCTCGGACCACGTGCAATAAATTGACTCAGAAAGCACCATTTCATATGGTTTATGGAAAGGAGGCCATTATTCCCATGGAGTACATCATTCCTAGCTTGCGCATTGCAGCCTTTACAAACATGGCGGAGCCCGATATCATGGAGGAACACTTAGCGCAACTAGTCACCTTGGAGGAAGATCGATTCATTTCTCACTTTCATCAGCAAGTTTAGAAGTCTTGGGAAAAAGCCTGACATGATAGACATATTCGATAGAAGGTATTTTCGTAAGGAGAATTGGTCCTTCTATATGATAGCCAGTTTGAGAAACATCTGAGGAATTTCCGTCACCACTAGCTGGGCCCCTATATGGTAAAGGAAATCACTAACGGAGGAGCTGTCTAGTTAGCTACATTGCACAGTGATATTGTACTAGGATATGTTAATGGCAGACGTCTCAAACCATACCAGATCAAATTACTATATGGTCGGAGTAGTTGTCTTGGGAGGGATATGTGCAGGCAAGAGGAGAAATGTAGGTAGGCCCATTACATGCGCAGGGGTCAACCATAGGTCAGGAAGCTCGGGGAGGTGCGCTGGGAGCATAGTGGTAATTCAGAGCTATGAAAACTAGCCTTTGGAACAGTACCACTGGGTAAAAAGACAACTTTACCATTGGAAGGAGCGGGAAGTAGGTAATTAATGCAGCAATTTCTGAATATTTTTTACTGTTTCCTTGATGGTAAGTTTCAGCTATGTATCATCCAACCATTGCTCACTAATCAAAGCTATAAATGGAGGAAGGCAGCTCAGAATTGGGTTTCGTAAATCCTGAAAATATTGTGCCTTGCAAATTTTCGTAATTATTGTGCTCTATTCATGTCTCGGCGTGCTACCCCCTCTAATAGTAGTAACCCCAAGTTCATCTTCCAAGCGAGAATGACTGCAAAAAATTTCACTGAATCATCACAGACAGTGGCCTCTACTGAGAGAGCATCTGATGAAGTGTTGGAGGTCACCCCTGAAGTCGAAGAATTCGTGTCCATGCCAACCAAGGGGAAATAGGTGGATAAAACAAAAAGTAAGGGGAAAGGCCAAGAGCAAGGGTAGGGGAGGACTACGAAATGGGTTGGGGGGAAGCCGTGCACCTCCCCCCAGAATGTGAAATCTCCCCAAATGGTGCCTAAGGAACGCTCGCCTAACCCGCCGAAGTGACCTCTTTCTACGCAGGACAAATCTCGGCTCGCTGCCCCAATCACTTGGCTACCGCCCTATGTTTAGCCCTGAAGGTCCTCAGTGTGCATGCCTAATAATCTCGAGGGTCTGTGTTCCTATATGAAAATGCCACTAATTCCGAGTGAAGTCCCCATAATTGGAGAAGCATACAGCAAGCTCTCCTCAATTAAGTTTGACAATCATGACCTTGCCAACCTGGAGGCCTTCCCAGAATTGGCACCTGAGCTATACCTCGAAAGAGTACTGGAGGATGACGTGCTAAGGATTGTACCAATTCCATGAGCGCGTGAGTTAGTAAAATCTGGATTACTAAACTTGTTGTGGATACCTCACTTTGTCCGATACAATGTCACTAATCAAGTTTTGCGATAGCTGCTAGCCGTGATCCATGACGGTAGCTTGTGGATCCAGGACTTCATTCCCCTTGATGCCACCCTAATTCACCACATTACTAGTCTCCTCATGGAGGGGCCGAATCCCATGGAGTGCGTCGACAAGAAGTACGAGCAACAGATCACTGACAAGGTGCGAGAAGACTACCATGTCGAGCACAACACCAGAGGATTCATAATCAACACCATTGATGACCCTGGAGTGTGCATGGGTACCTTTCTAATAGCTTGCAAAATGATGCACAAGTTCCAGGCCATGACTATCCCCACCTATGTGATTTAGCTTGTTGGACGCTGCAAAAATGGGGTCTTCTTTAACTAGTCGCAGTTCCTCTGCAATGAGTTTCTGGAAAACGTGCGAGAGGCCCAGGATCACGGGAGGGCATTCTGCTACTCTTGGTTGTTGCTTTTAATTACATTGGTTGCATGGGAATCCCTTGAAGGATCGATCCTCCCTGAGCTTGAACCAAACATGTGTGAAGGGGTGTGATACACAAACTTATGGGACTCAAAATATGAGCAGTGTATTAAGGAAAACAAAGTATTTTGGGTGCTATTTCATAGTGTGCTCATAGTAGTAATTCACTCCCGGCCATGCTTGTCGCCAACAATCTATGACAAATACAAGAGAATCATAGCATTCCAGGCCACGATGCACAATGTTCAGATTTGGGGCCATAAGGATCTAGCTTGGATGTCGCTGCCTTAGATGGTCGCTGATGAGGAAATCAACCGGCTCATCGCCACTTGGCCACTTCACTAGAGACTAGGATTCAAATCGGTCACGACTGACACTACTGGTACAAGCACAGTCCTGAAGACCCCTACCCCACCTAATACTGCCAAGAATTCAGAAGGACATGGCCCAAAAGGCTCCACCAGGATTAAGGATGTAGCACAGGGCGTGGAGCAGGAATCGCAGCAGGACATGGACCCAGAGGGTCTGGATGCGTAGGGTTTTGATTCCCCTCATGGCACGAAATGAACAAACGAACCTCTCAAGGGCCAGCGAACAAAATGGCAGGCTACGAGGCCCGGTAGGGAGACTGAGGTTACCTTTACCGAGGAATATTTGGAACAAATCGCAGATGCGGTCACCCTCGCTTCAAAAGGCAGATGGCTTGCCTTCGAAGAGTAGCAAAAGGCCACAGTCTCTGCATTACAGTCTGAGATCCAAGCTCTTCATCTCAAGCCTGATACCCTGCAGAAGAGTGTGGTTCAAGCAAGGCTGCCTCTAGAAACCACCACTGAGTTTATCTCCACAACCGAGAGTTGCCTCTGCCCCCTTCCAGGAGTAGAAATCACTCTAAGTCTGCCTGCATTATGTGCGCAAATCCAGGCCTACGCAAAAGTACATTTGGACTTGGCCCAGCTTCCACACGAACCGCTGCAGGTTCTCCATACATCCCTCTTTGAGGAAATCTAGAACAGAGACCGCCGGGTGCAGCAGCAACTAAATACAGCCGAGCAGACAATCGTAGAAAATACCACCAAGGCATCCTAGGTACAGTTTGTGTACATCCTTGTTGCCACATAGAAAACCAAGTTGGAGTGTCTGATCAGCCGACTCTGCACAGATGTGAAAAAAGGCATTCCAACCTCTGCCACCCCGCAAGCCAAGATTGATGGATTCGTCGTAGCCCTGAAGGCTTCTCGGACTAAGATCTAGAACGTCAAGACCGAGATGGAGCAGCAGATTGTTGCATTACAAGCTAAGTTGTAGCCGAAAACTCCGCCTGAGGTACAAGCCCAAAGATTTGCGCTGGTCACAGAAGCCATGAATACCATTACAACTCAGATCGCTCAGGGCGCTGAATTTCTTGATACATCTATGCAGCTATGGTCTAAGGTGCAGCATGACCCTCTCCTGCATGAATTTACTCAAGAACTGTGCCAGAAGGAAGAAGAATTCAAGCAACTAGAGGCTACAATGCCCACTTTGATCCCCACTCAACACCTGGCACGTCTGCAAGCTAGCCATGTGCTCAGAGACAACCTAGAAGAGCTTCACCACAAGAATAAGGTTATGAGTGACTACCTCAAGCTATGGGTTGATGAATCCCTCAACATATCTCAGGATTTGGATATTGTGGTCAAACAGTTGAATCGGACCCTGGAAAGTTTCACCGCTACCACTGAAGGCCCATATTCGCAGACGTTGGTGGAAATTGCATAGAATGTTGCCGCGCAGAGAGAAGGAGTGTTTACCCCTATGGTTGATGCCATTAAGCATCTCTAGGCAAAGATGAAAACCCCACGGCTGCTGTGACTTAGGACGAGTCACAAGATTGTGTTGGGGGCCTGTTGGAATAGGGTCCCCTGGCTACGTTTTGATATTTTCCAAAATTGTGTTTTTGATATATTTTTGTAGTAATGGTTCTTTTGCAGGGGCTTTGGGGTGGGTCAAAGCCCCCATTGTATTGTAATGGGTCAAAGGGTAGACCTAGAGTCCACAAACCACGGTTTTCGGACCACAGGATAGCGCAGGCTATGATGATATAAATAGATGGATATTTTGAGTCTAAGGGTAGGTAAAGAAGTAATATTGATGCTACGTATGAACTGTTGAGATATTTTTTTGGTAGTTTTGGGTAAGGACTCCTGCTAGCTATGTGCACGGAGATCCTCTGTCCTGTTGTGTGCGGACCCCGCTGACTATGTGCGTGGGTTGTGACTTGGGTTTGTAACTTGGTTTTATATGCTAATGAACAAGGAATTTGTTATGTTATCTGAATTGGTTGAATTCATTGTAGAAATACCTCTGTGTTATTGGAATTAGCTGTGATTGTGTCTATGATATATGAATTCGCTGTGATTGGGTTATTCTGTGGTGATAATTGTTGATGTGCACGTGGATGTGAAGGCATTGATAAGATCTTCATAAAAATAGTATATTTGTTTATGTTTACATGTTGGTTAAACTGTTAAGGGCTTGATAATAGGCTTGTTTCTGTGTGAACCTGATAGAACTCAGCCAGATTTGACTTAATTACCTACTCTTTCCCAGGGTGCGGAAACCTAGTTCCAGCACCTACCCATACTACTTCGGGTGAGACCTTGGCCTGTGAAAGTAGGTCATTTCCGAAAGGGCCAGTAGTATAGGGGTTTTTTGGTGAACCTTAACTCCGAACCTGGGTCAGGACCCCTCAAGCCAACAATAACCATGGTATGTTATATGGTTGATGAATTTTACTTCAATATTTCTTATAGGCCCAATTGAATTAAGCAATCACATAAACATGAAAGTAAAATTTTGATAGAACATAATAATAGATTAATAGAAGACAAGCCAAATAATATATCAGAATTTGTAATTCTTCTTGTCTAGCAAATATAGAGAGAAATGTTTGTTACAGCAGTCAACAGGATGCCCTAGCCAACAAAGACTTTGGTTGGGAAAACCAACTCTTCCAACATAGAAGATCAACCTTCCTCCAGGAGTCACACACATCTCAAAGACAGATCCCAAACAGTCAATGCAAGTCAATGAAAACCAGTCAATGCAGAATTCAATTTTGGTCAACACTACGGTCAAATCGTCTTCAGTCAAATTCAACGTTAAACATCAATTTTTGTGCCCAGCAGTACGACCTCCAAAAATCAGAATTTTTGTGCTAAAACCATAGTCAAAATTCAAGGGTTGACCCAACACTAGTCAACACTGTCTAGAAAGCCCTAAAAACAATCCGAAATTTTCCAGCTTCATCTTTACATGTGTGAGAGAGAAATAAGCCTCCAAAGGTTGTACGAACCAATCAAATGAAGAGGAATATGTGTGATGAGATGATGATAAAATTTTCATCATCTCTCTCCTATTTATATCCATCAGTGAGGGTGTGTGACACATCGTTTGGGGCTTGTGAGCCTACATTACAAACATGGCCAACCTTGACAATTTGCACATGTGTGGAAAATAAATTCAGAATATAAGTTCTGCTCATCCAAACAGGATGATCTCTAGATAAATCTTGCACCTCTCCAAAAGAGGAATCCAAAAAAAATATCATCATCATCATATAATAAATGCAACATGGAGTTTTGTTAGATGATCCAAAATAAATTTTGTCATAGGTTATAGTGTTTGAATAAAATAATTATTAATTTAAGATATTAAATTAATAATTATTATTCTAGAATATTTAATAAATCTTTGAGATATTTAGAAATAGAAATTTGTTATTAAAAATTAGGACTCTAGAAAAGAGTCGTTTCCTAGGCTCTAAGTTAGGAGTGAAGTTAGTAGAATGGTTAGAAGCTGATTTATTGTAAATGGACACTTGTTTATTTTCCAAGTGATCCATAACTAGATTAAGTTAGAACATAGAGCTTATAAATAGGTTAGTTTCCTATTTTCATTGTAGTGTGTAATGAGAGAATGTGAGAGTGTGATTTTACGTGTGTAAACTCCTGTAATTTGCTATGTAATATTTTTGCATGATCAATAAAGTTATGTCTCTGAGGACACTTCTGCATTTACATGTGGTATTAGAGCCACGGTGTGTTGCAGTGCATATGTGGAGGAGGATTCCAGCTCTACCAGGTCGTGGAAAACTTAACTCCGTTGAATCGATCAGCAAAAGATTGGTATGAAGTTTGTCAGGTTTTTTTTAACAGAAATTTGATTATTTGATTTTAGATTTGTAAATTCTAAAATCATTTTTTTAAAAGCAACTGCAAAATCTATGTGAATTTTTCTATTTCAAATTGTTTGAGTGAAGTAAAAAAAGGGGAAAGCGCTGTATAATTCTGCATTTATAAGAAAAATCTCCAGAAGAAAGAGGAAAGCGCTATTGATATAGCGCATCAACACTAAAGGAAAGAGTCTTGTAAATAGTTTTTAAATGAACATCGATTCTGGCATCGATTTACTTAATCAACATCGATTTACTTAATGAGCATCGATTCCAGCATTTCACAGAGTTTAATTTGAACCAGCATCTGATATGATGATACCAGCGTTGAAAATCCAGCTTCATAATTCGATTTGAATACATGTGGCATCGATTCTGCTTCCAGCATTAAGAACCAGCCTTTTGTGGCATCGATTCAGCATTAAGAACCAGCGTTTTGTGGCATCGATTAACATTAAGAACCAGCGTTCAATTAACAGCCAGCGTTTAATTGGAAGCTGCGTTGAAATCCAGCGTTTGACATTGCAATTCGGCATGAAACAGCCTTTGAACCAGCGTTGAACCAGCCTTTGAAACAGCATTTGAACCAGCGTTTGAAACAGCCTTTGAACCAGCCTTTGAAACAACGTTTGCAACCAGCGTTGAGCCAGCAGATGAGTTGTGTTTTTTTATATGTCGATTGAATCAATTGTCCAGCAACATTTTATGATTGCTATGTTTGAAAAGGCCGCCAATAGATGAGTTGTTTTTTTTAATGAGTTGTCCAGCGTTCGATTGAATCAATTGAAGCAGCATTCGATTGCATTTTTCCATGAAAATAAAGATGCAATTGTTAATTGCGCTGAATTCCCCCAAACTGTTTTGTATTTTATCGTGTTTTGAGAGGGAAAACCTGTCAACATATCTTTACATTGGAGTTTTTTTTTGTCATTGGAGAAATAAGTAGCATATTTATTTTTACTTGAAGAACATTGCAATTTTTTTTTGTAATTGGAGTAATAAGGGTATTGTAATTTTTTGGAGTAATAAGGAGATTTGTGCTTTGTAATTTGTTTATGGAGTGATAGTGTGACTCAAAGCAATTTTACTTTGAGGGGGCGTAACTTTTTTTTTACCAGATTGTGCAAGAGCACTATTATAAAAGTCAAATTTTGAAAGTTGCCTTGTAAATATTTGAGAAATTGACTAGAGCCAAGTGCAAAGCTCAGTCAATTTTCTCCTGTTTTGACGACTATTCGAGGGTCAAGGCCAAGCCCCGATAGTTTGTTTTTTTTTGCGTCGTGTGTTGCTGTTGTGTTGCGCATCTTGATGTTTTTTGGAGCTTGATTCGTGGTGTGAAGTCTTAACACTACAATGTCTAAGTTGATTAATTTATTTTCTGATTCCGACAAACTTGAAGGCTCAAAATCTTACAAAACATGGCAACGCCTTATCAAAAGCACTCTTGTTTATAATGAACTATGGCATGATATTTGTGATGGAGATGTAAATCCAAATAAACCTACAGATGCAGCTGCACTAGCAAAATGGGAAGTTAAAAATTCCAAAGCATTAGCTCTCATTAAATCCTCTGTCAATGATGAAATGTATGTCCATATCGAAAATGCTAAAGATGCTTGGTCTGCTTTGAGAAATTTTAAAGAGTTGTTTGATACTCAACCTCAATTAAAAAGAGTTGACCTACAATTAAAATTGTTGCATCAAAAATTGACTGAAGAAGGAGATATTCTTGAATACATCTCCAGACTTAAGAATATTAAGCAGGAAATTGTTAATGCTAGTTTTCAAGCAGTTGATGATAGTTTTATGGTCACAATTTTAATTTTTGGGCTTCCTTCTTCCTACACACATTTTTTGGAAACTCTACAGCTAACTGGAAAGTTAGAAAAGCTAAAGTTTGATGAGATCTGCGAAATGTTGACTCAACATGATAAAACTTTTGGGAAGAAAAAGAAAGTTGGTGAAGATGTTTTTATCACAGAAGCCAGTACTAGCAACTCCTCAGCTGACAATTCCAAAAACAAAGGCAAAGGTAATTTTAATCAAAATAAAGCAGCGCAAGGTCGTGATCGCAGTCAACACAGAGGAAACAACTCCAACGAAGGCTCCAATTCAGGTAGAAACAATTCTCAAGGTAGAAGTAACAATCAAAACAGAGGCACAGAACAGAATCCAGGGAGAGGACAATCTCAAAACAGAGGACAAAGAAGAGGTCGAGGATAGTCTCAAGGCAGAGGACAGTCTCAAGGAAGAGGCACCGATTTGAGTCAAATTGTTTGCAGGCGATGTAACAGAGTTGGTCATTATGCTTCAGATTGTCGCACATCTATCAATAAAATTTCTAAGTTTCAACAGCCTTCAGCACAGTTTTCAAATGATCAAGATCAAGATGATAATGACTCAGAATATGTCTTCACTTCTTCACCAACAATCCAACTTTCCTCCTATATTAAGAGTGATTATGAAGATGCTTGGATTTTGGATTTAGGAGCGACTCAGCACATGACCTGTAGACGAGATTTCTTTTGGAATTTTCAAGAGTGCCATCTTAATTCCATCTTTCTAGCAGATGATACAAAACATACACCTTATGGAAAAGGTGCAGTCAATTTTTTTCTCCCTGACATTGGAGAAAAATTGATTTCCAATGTGTGGTATGTACCCACCTTTAAGAAAAATTTGTTGTCTTTGGTCATGATTCGATAAGCAGGACATAAAATAATTATGGAAGATGGCTTAGTTAAGATTAATTCAGTTAAACAGAACTTCCAAACAGTGATAACATGATATGAAGACGGAAAACTGTTAAGGATGAAAGGAATAGTTATTCCAAGGCATTCTGATTTTGTAGGGGCAGTTACTACAGGAATTTCACCTATAAGATTATGGCATGTAAGATATGTACATTTGAATTTTGATAGTCTTTCTCAATTGCAGAAACAAGGGATGGTTAAAGGACTTCCAACTTTCAACAAGGAAAATGAAAAATGTGAAGCCTGCATTTATGGCAAACAAAGTCAAGAAAGTTTTCCAACAAGTACATGGCACACAAACAGGCTGCTGCAACTAGTTCACAGTGATGTGTGTGGTCCAATACAAACTTCATTAGGTGGTTACAAATATTTCTTTCTTTTTATTGATTATTTCAGTAGAATGACTTGGGTTTACTTCTTGAAAAACAAGTCAGAAGCATTTGAGAAATTTAAAATTTTTCGACCACTTGTTGAAAATGAGGTCAAAGAAAAGATAGGTACTCTCAGGAGAGATAATGGGGGAGAATTCAACTCAAATGAATTCAAAACTTATTGCAGTGAAAATGGCATCAAGAGGCATCTTACAAATGTTTACACTCCACAGCAAAATGGAGTCGTAGAAAGGATGAATCGCACATTGTTAGGCATGGAAAGATCCATGTTAACTTTCAAAGGGTTAAGTCCAACATATTGGGTAGAAGCAATCCATACAGCTATCTATCTAAGAAACAGATCTCCAACTACTTCTTTAGAAGGAATCACCCCTTATGAAGCTTGGTTTGGTTTCAAACCTAAAGTTAAGCATCTTCGAGTTTTTGGATCCATCTGTTATGCCTTAGTTCCCAAAGAAAAGAGAACTAAGCTTGATTCAAGAAGTTTCAAATGCACCATGATTGGCTATTCAGATGAAAATAAAGGGTATCGTCTTTTGAAAAATGGAAAATTTATTGTGAGAAGGGATGTCTTTTTTGATGAAATAGAGAGTAAGAGTGCTGAAGAAATCGAAAGTCTTCTTCACAAGTTAGAAACTAAGGGCAGTAAAAGGAAAGGAAATATACAAATTCAACCAACTTTACAAAATTGGTATGAACTTGATTTTCCTTCCTCTGAAGATGAGTCATCCAGTCCATCTACTTCAACAAAATCATCTGGGTCTTCTAGCAGTTCATCAGCATCTCCAAGCAGCAACAGTTCTTCTGACAGTGATTCTCCAGATTCACCACCTGAACAATGAACATCAGTTTACATTAATCCCCTTTGCAATGATGGGGACTTCTCAGCACCTCAAACAAGTGAGAAACAACTTCCAAAATGGGCAGTTCAACTATTGAAAGATGTAAGGCCTAATGAACAAAACAAAACGGGAACAAGGGCATCAAAACGAAATGAAGGCAATTTTTCTTTGATAGCAAATGATTTTACTGAACCTTCTTCTTTTCAAGAGGCAATAAAACATAAAGCATGGCAACAAGCAATGGTTGATGAATATCAAGTAGTTCAAGACAACAACACTTGGCAACTTGTTGATTGTCCTCAGCATGTTAAACCTATTGGATGCAAATAGGTTTATCGAATTAAGTACAAGCAAAATGGTGATATTGACAAGTATAAAGCACGACTTGTTGCTAAAGGTTTTGTGTAGCAGGAAGGGATCGATTATGAGGAAACGTTTGCTCCCACCGCTAAATGGAACACCATCCACCTCACACTTGCCTTAGCAGCTTAGAAAGGGTGGAAAGTTCATCAAATGGATGTCAAAATCGCTTTTCTCAACGAGGACTTATAGGAAGATGTATATATGACACAACCACTAGGGTTTGAATTTGAAGGGCAAGAACATAAATTCTGCAAATTAATCAAGGCTTTATATGGATTAAAACAAGCTCCCCGCGCTTGGTATGCCAAAATGGATGAATACCTTCGCAAAGTTGGTTTTCATTGCAGTGAATCTGATGATACTTTGTATGTGCGCCAACAGGGAAAATATCTGGTCATTCTCATTATGTATGTCGATGATTTGATCATCACAGGCAACAATGATGATCACATTGAACAGGTGAAAAAGGAGTTACATGCAGGTTTTAAGATGACAGATTTGGGACTACTTCACTACTATCTTGGAGTTGAAGTATTCCAACATCCACATCAGATCTTCATTTCCCAGAGTAAATATGTAGCAGAAATTCTTCAGTGATTTGGAATACAGGATTGTAAGCCTGTCCTTACCCCTATGGAACAAAACTTAAAACTTTCAAAATTTGAAGGGGGGGAAAAAGTGGACAACACGACTTACAGACAGTTGATTGGCAGCTTGATTTATTTGACAACCACTCGTCCTGATCTATCTTATGCAGTCAGTATTCTTTCACGTTTTATGCAGGAACCATTAGACAGCCACTGGAATGCAGCCAAAAGAGTTCTTCGATATATCCAAGGAACAAAAGATTTTGGTCTTCTTTACAAAAAGACTAAAAATTTTGTACTTGGTGGATTTTCAGATGCTGACTTTGCTGGCAGTATTGATGACAGGGCATCAACCTCAGGTTACTTAATGAACATGGGGTCAGCTGCAGTTTCCTGGAGTTGCAAGAACAAAACTACAGTGGCCACTTCTTCAGCAGAAGCAGAGTACATTTCAGCATGGGAAGCAGCATGTGAGATTGTTTGGTTACGTCGAGTTTTACAGGACTTGGGAATTCCTCCAGCAGAAGCTACTTCATTATTCATCGACAATCAATCATCAATAAAGCTTGCCAAGAATCCAGTTTTACATTCAAATACAAAGCATGTGGACACTAAGTATCATCATATCAGATCTCTCATTGCAAAGGACGTCATCAAGCCAGTGTTTTTCCCTTCAGAATATCAGACCTTAGACATTTTCACAAAACCTCTTGGCAGAATAAAGTTTACTAAGTTCAAGGATGAACTTGGTATCTGTTGTAATGTATCTTTGGATCATAGGGGGGAATGTTAGATGATCCAAAAGAAATTTTATCATAGGTTATAGTGTTTGAATAAAATAATTATTAATTTAAGATATTAAATTAATAATTATTATTCTAGAATATTTAATAAATCTTTGAGATATTTAGAAATAGAAATTTGTTATTAAAAATTAGGACTCTAGAAAAGAGTCGTTTCTTAGGCTCTAAGTTAGGAGTAAAGTTAGTAGATTGGTTAGAAGCTCATTTATTGTAAATGGACACTTGTTTATTTTCCAAGTGATCCATAACTAGATTAAGTTAGAACATAGAGCTTATAAATAGGTTAGTTTCCTATTTTCATTGTAGTGTGTAATGAGAGAATGTGAGAGTGTGAGTTTACGTGTGTAAACTCCTATAATTTGCTATGTAATATTTTTGCATGATCAATAAAGTTATGTGTCTGAGGACACTTTTGCATTTACAAGTTTGGACCTAGTTGCCTAAAATTAACAGATAGTGATTGTGTAATATGCAGTGATAGATATTACATGTTGCAAATTGTGACATTACTTATGATACAATGATATATGATGATAGTGGACCCGGTTTGAAAATTATATGAAATAAAGGTCCACAAGAAATTTAAAGAATAAGGTGAATAACTCCACTAAGGTTGAAGCCTCAATTAGGTTGGAGCCTAGAGCAAGTTAGAATCTACTCATTTTCAAGGTTGGATCTTAGAGTAGGTTAGATCCTACTCATAATTGAGGTTGGAGACTCAATCAATTTTTAGCCTATAGTGAGCATTTGCTTGCATTATTTTGATGTTGGTGCCTCAATTAGGCTATAACCTACTACAAGTGGAACCTTGCATTTCTTAGGGGTATTATCCTCCAAAAACTCTTAGCCTGGAAATATATTAATGAATTAAATATAAAGAAGAAGAAGGATTTGTGATTTTCTCCTGTATGGGTTTTGATGTAAAATCGTGTATCTCTTGTTATGTGATGATGTGTTATTGATTCAATGGTATCTTTATGATGCATTTCTCTTTCTGTTGGTTTTATTATTATGGTTATGATTTAATCCTATATGATTAATTGATTATGAAAATTTATGAAATGATAAAATTGTTAGATGATCCAAATATCATAATGTAAAATTACGATAAAATATTTATTAAATTAGAATATTTAATAAATATTAGAGACACTTAGAAATAGAATATTGTTAGTAAAGATAGGACTCTAGAATAGAGTCGTATCTTAGGCTCTAAAATAGGAATAAAGTTAGTAGATTGGATAGAAGATCATTTATTGTAAATGGACACTTGTTGTTTTATCAAGTGGTCCATAACTAAATTAAGTTAGGACATATAGCTTATAAATAGGTTAGTTTTATAATTGCAAATTAGTGGAAGTTTGCGTTTGTAAACTCTATCAATTTTTATGTAATTTAATTTCCATTATCAATAAAATTATGTGTCTGAGGAAACTTTCGAATTAATGTGGTATTGAAGCTTCAATAATACAGCTGAAGAGAGAAGGAGATTCCAGCTCTACAAGCCTATGGAAAACTCCAATAAATTGTTCATCAATTGAATTAGTATGCAAAATTTTTCAAATTTATTTTTTCAGGGAAAAGAAATTTTATTATTATTGAATTCTAGATTATTTGATTCATTTTGTTAAATCTGAAATTCTACGCTGCCCCCAAACACCACTGTGTAATTCCATTGTAAATTCTATACATTGGAAACTACCATGAGGTGCTGATGCATTATCCTTGGAATTTTTTCCAAACAATCCAACGCAATTTTATTAAGTAGTCCAGGCATAACGATGTTTGATGAATCTCCATCGTTGTCCTTGAATTTTTTTTAAGCTCTTCTTCTCTGCCTCTTGTACTGCGAAAACCAGCGGTTTCAGTTTTGGAATATGAATTTGCTTGATAAAACCAGCGGTTGAATTTCCTTCTAAAACTAGTTGCTTCAGTTTCGGTTGAACTTGCTTCTAAAAAAAACGGCTTTAGTTTCGGTTGAATTTGCTTCTAAAAGAAGCGGCTTCAATTTCGGTTGAATTTTCTTCTAAAAAAAAGTGACTTCAGTGAAGTCGAATAGAAGATGTTGATATTTTGTCTTCATGCCAGATCTGGCCACAGGTACAATTTTTATTAGCTCAAAAGGATAAATCCAGCGTAAATGCAATTTTTAGATTCTCTTGTTTTGATGAGAAAAGAACATTAATTGTAAGTGATATATTGCAAAAAAGGTGGAAATGTTATGGAGCAACAAGCCTGTGAATTTCTGTGCTACAATGGTTTGTGCATTTTAAATGCAAATAGAATTAGTTTAATTAGATAACACATATTTTCCGGACACCTAAAAAGCTTCCTCCATCTTAACGCTGCCAGGCCAGGCCATCTTAACGCTCCATATTTATGTGATAAACTATATTCAATTCAACGAGATTTACGTGTTCAAATTCGCAGGGGAAAAACCGAAATAAGTCTCAGCCCAGCTCCTCTATCTTTTTTTTAATATACATGAGATAAAGTTGTAATAAAATTTCTGAAATCGGGCTTGTGAAGATTTACAATTTTTGGCAAATGTCGCAGCATAGATTTTTGAGCTGCTAGAGGAGACTTCAATACATTAATTTTGACAAAAATTTGACTCTTGGCTAATGGGACCATCTGATTGTTGTGGAGAAGCACACAAAAGGAAAAGGCTAGAGCAGCAGCAGCGTGAGCCGGAAGAAGTGTTGTCAACACATTAAAAAATGAGGCACACAGAGCTGCGATGTGACAAAGGCAGAGTTGAGACGCAGATAGATGAACGCAGGTCAAAAGGAAACACGCAACAAGGATCATTGGATCATTTTGTACATGATTGAGACAGCAAATTCGGCCTTTTAAAATATATATATATAATGTAATTGAGATCATTTTTTTGTGGAGTGATAATTGACTTTGTAATTGTAGTTATAAGTTTTTTATTTGGAGTTATAAGGGAGACAATTGAAATTTTTTTATTTTTTTATTTGGAGCAATAAGGTGAAGTGAAAATGTTGTCATTATTTTTGGAGGAATAAGTGTAATTTTTATTTTGGATAAATAAGGGTTATTATTTGTAACTCAAAGTACCTTTTACTTTGAGGGGGGGTAGATTTTTTTTTAAGAAGTAATTTGTACGGGCATTGTCAAGTGGTCAAATTTTTCAAAAATTTCACTGTAAACACTCAACGAGGAATTGACTAGAGCCAAGTGCAAAGCTCAGTCATTTTTCTCCTTTTTCAACGACTATACGAGGGTCAAGGCCAAGCCCTAATAGATCATTTTTTCTTTGCGTGGGATGTTTCGTGTGATGAGCTACTCATTCTTTCTTGTGCTTGATTCCTTTGGTTCGCTGCTTCAACACTACAATGTCAAAGTTAATTAATTTGTTCTCTGATTCTGATAAGCTAGAAGGGGTGAAATCTTGTAAGACATGGAAACGTCTAATTGAAATCACTCTTATATATAATGAATTGTGGCATGAAATATGTGATGGCAACATTAAGGCTAATAAACCAAAAGATGCAGCTTCACTTGCAAAATGGGAAGTAAAAAATGCGAAGGCATTAGCTCTTATAAAGGCTTCAGTTAATAATGAAATGTACATACATATTGAAAATGCTTCAGATGCATGGACTTCTTTACATACATTCAAAGATCTCTTTGATACACAACCTGAATCAAAGAAGCTTGATCTTCAATTAAAATTGCTTCAACAAAAATTAACTGAAGGTGGTGATGTCATTGAATATATTTCACAGCTTAAAAACATCAAGCAAGAAATAATAAATGTTGGTTTTCAAGCTGTCAATGAAAGTTTCTTGACTAAAATTTTAATTGCTGGATTTCCATCATCTTACACACATTTTTTGGAAACTTTGAAAGTCACTGGAAAGTTAGAGAAGATAAAGTTTGATGAATTGAGTGATATGTTAGACCAACATGATAAAAACTTTGGGAAGAAGAAACAAATTGGGGAAGATGTCTTTTTCACCAAAGCCAGCTCAAGTAACTCCTCAGCTGATAGTTCAAGAAACCACAGAAGAGGAAATTTCAATCAAAGTAAAGCAGCCCAAGGTTGTGGTCACAGTCAAAGCAGAGGAAACAATTTCAACAGAGGCTACAATTCAGGCAGGAGCAATTTTCAAGGAAGAGACAACAATCAAAGCAGAGGATATAATCAAGGCAGAGGAAAAAGTCCAGGCAGAGGAAAAATTCAGAAAAGAGGCCAAATTAGAGGCATAGGATGGTATAAAGGCAGAGGCAGAGATTTCAGTCAATTTTTTTGCAGGAGATGTAACAAAGTTGGCCATTATGCAGAAGATTGTAGAACTTATATTGATAAAATTCCCAAGTTTCATCCAAACTCTGCATAGTTTGCAAATGATGAAGATGATCTTGATTGTTCAGAATTGTTCACAAACACAGAATCAATATATTTCCAAGTTTCAAGATTTCTTAGAAGTGATTATTAATATGCATGGATTATGGATACAGGCGCAACTAAACACATGACTTTTCGACGAGATTTCTTTTAGAGCTTCCAACAATGCCATCTCAATTCAATCTATCTGGCTGATAAAACAAAACATACTCCTTTTGGCAAAGGAGTAGTTAAATTTTTTTTACCTGGCATTGGAGAAAGAATGATTTCAAATGTATGGTATGTCCCAACATTTAAGCAAAATTTTCTATCTTTAGTCACAATTCGACAAGCAGGAAATATGTTGATTATGGAAGATGGCTTAGTTAAAATTAACTCAGTCAAACAGAACATGAAAATAGTAATGACAGGTTATGAAGATGGAGAACTGTTAAGGATGAAAGGGACAGTTATTCCAAGAAGTTCTGACTTTGCAGGAGTAGCAAGTACAGAAATTTCACCAATCATATTGTGGCATGTAAGATATGGCCATCTCAACTTTGACAGTCTCTCACAGATACAAAAACAGGGAATGGTTAAGGGACTTCCAACCTTCAAAAGGGAAAATGCAAAATGTGAAGCTTGCATTTATGGAAAACAACATTGAGAGACTTTTCCCTCAAGTTCATGGCAAGAAAATAGGCATTTGCAATTGGTTCACATTGATATTTGTGGACCCTGACCAACTTCGCTAGGAGGAATGTAGATATTTCTTAATCTTTGTTGATGATTTTAGCAGACTGACTTGGGTATATTTTTTGAAGAAAAATTCAAAAGCATTTGAAAAGTTCAAAACTTTTCGTCAGCTTATTGAAAATGAAGTAAAGGAGAAGATTGGCACTCTTAGAACTGACAATGGCAGAGAATTCACTTCAAATGAATTCAAAATGTATTCTATGGATAACGGCATAAAATGACATCTTATCAATGTCTACACTCCATAGCAAAATGGAGTTGTAGAAATAATGAATTGTACCTTGTTGGGAATGGCGATATATATGTTAACTTTCAAAAATTTAAGTCCTATATATTGGCCTGAAGCAATTCATACCGTTGTCTACCTAAGGAACATATCTCCCACTACTTATTTAGATGGAATCACACCTTATCAAGCATGGTTTGGCTTCAAACCTCGGGTTAAACATCTCAGATTTTTTGGATTAGTATGTTATGCCTTAGTTCCGAAGGAAAACTGAACTAAGCTTGACTCATGAAGCTTGAAGTGCACAATTATTGGGTATTCTGATGAAAAGAAAGGGTACCAAATTTTGTCGAATGGGAAATTTATTGTAACAAGAGATGTGATTTTTGAAGAAAATGAGAGTAAGAGTGCTGAAGAAGTAAAATTTCTTCTTAAAAAGTTAGAAACAAAAGGTGATAAAAGAAACGAAAATCTTCAAATTCAACCAAATTCACAAAATTGGTATGAACTTGAGTTTCCTTCATCTGAAAATGATTCATCCAATCTGTCTTCTTCACCAGTGTCATCTGGGTCTTCTGGAAGTTCATCCAAATCTCCTAGCAACAGAAATTCTTCTGACAATGACTCTCTGCCCCCAGAACCTGCGGTTGATCAACAAACATCAGTTTACATCAACCCTCTTTACAATGATGGTGTTTTTTCACAGTCTCAAACCAGTGAACATCAATTACCAAAATGGGCAGTTCAACTTTTGAAAGATATAAGGCCTAATGAACAGAATAAGACAGGAACAAGGGGACCACAAAGAAATGAAGGAAATTTTTCTTTGATAGCAAATGATTTTACTGAACCTTCTACTTATCGAGAGGCAATAAAACATAAAGAATGGCAACAAGCTATGGTTGATGAATATCAGGCAGTTCTCGACAACAACACTTGGACACTTGTTGATTGTCCTAAAAATGTTAAACCCATCGGATGCAAATGGGTTTACCAAATTAACTACAAGAAAAATAGAGATATCGACAAGCATAAAGCTAGACTTTTTGCTAAGAGTTTTGCGCAGCAGGAAGGGATTGATTATGAGGAATTTTTTTCTCCTACAACTAAATAGAACACCATCCGACTCACACTTGCCTTAGCAACTCAACAAGGATGTAAATTTCATCAAATGAATGTAAAAAGTGTTTTCCTCAATAGATATTTACAGGAAAAAGTGTACATGACACAACCACCATGTTTTGAAATTGAAGGATAGGAACATAAAGTCTGCAAACTGATTAAGGATTTATATGGATTAAAACAAGCTCCCCAAGCTTGGTATGCCAAAATGGATTAATACCTTCGAAAAGTTGGTTTTCAAAGAAGTGAATCTAATGATACCTTGTACATACGCCAACAAGGTAAAAATCTGGTGATTCTGGTTATGTATGTAGATGATTTGATTATCACTAGCAACAATGATGATCACATTGCACAGGTGAAAAAGGAGTTGCATGTAGGTTTTAAAATGAAAAATTTGGGACTACTTCACTACTATCTTGGAGTTGAAGTATTCCAATGTCCACATCATATCTTCATTTCTTAGAGTAAGTATGCAGCAGAAATTCTTCAGTGATTTGGAATGTAGGATTGCAAGCATGTTCTTACCCCTATGGAACAAAACTTGAAACTTTCAAAATTTGAAGGGGTGGAAATTGTGGATAGCACTACTTATCGACAGTTGATTGATAACCTGATTTATTTGACAACTACTCGACCAGATCTTTCTTATTCCGTCAGTATTCTTTCCCACTTTATGCAGGAACCACGAGACAGCCACTGGAGTGTAGCCAAAAGAGTTCTTCATTATATCCAAGGAACAAAATATTTTGGTCTTCTTTACAAAAATACTAAAAATTTTGTACTTGGTGGATTTTCAGATGCCGACTTTGCTGGTAGTATTGGTGATAGGGCATCAACCTCAGGTTATTTAATGAACATGGGGTCAGCTGCAGTTTCCTGGAGTTGCAAGAAGCAATCTACAGTGGCCACTTCTTTAGTAGAAGCAGAGTACATATTAGCATGGGAAGCAGCATGTGAGATTGTTTGGTTGCGTAGAGTTTTACAGGACTTGGGAATTACTCCAATAGAAGCTACTTCGTTATTCATCGACAACCAGTCAGCAATAAAGATTTCCAAGAATCCAGTTTTTCATTCAAATACAAAGCATGTGGACACCAATTATCATCATATCAGATCACTCATTTCAAAGGATGTCATCAAGCCGATTTATTGTCCTTCAGAAGATCAGACCTCCGATATCTTCACCAAACCTCTTGGCAGAATAAAATTTACTAAGTTCAGGGATGAACTTGGTATATGTTGTAATGTATCTTTGGATCATAGGGGGGAATTTTAGATGATCCAAATATCATAATGTAAAGTTAGGATAAAATATTTATTAAATTAGAATATTTAATAAATATTAGAGACACTTAGAAATAGAATATTGTTAGTAAAGATAGGACTCTAGAATAGAGTCGTATCTTAGGCTTTAAAATAGGAATAAATTTAGTAGATTGGATAGAATATCATTATTGTAAATGGACACTTGTTGTTTTATCAAGTGGTCCATAACTAAATTAAGTTAGGACATATAGCTTATAAATAGGTTAGTTTTCTAATTGAAAATTAGTGGAAGTTTACGTTTGTAAACTCTATCAATTTTTATGTAATTTCTTTTCCATTATCAATAAAATTATGTGTCTAAGGACACTTCCATATTAAAAATTACTCTTACACTTATTAAACCCCCCCCCCCCCCCCCCCCCCCCACCTCTTAGTGTGACCTTTGGGCCAACAAGTGGTATTAGAGTAGGACATATTTAAGAATAGTTAAGTACTAGAATATGGATCCAAGGAATTTTGGCAACATCAAATTAGATTCAACATCTGTTATTATTCTAGAATTTGAGCTAGAGGAGGTTAAGAGAAAGAATGAAATCTTGTAAAATCAGCATGTTGAAGTTAAAAACAACTAGGAGAAAAAAAAAATAGTTGGAGCTAGAGAAGAATTACATAATTTACCATCTCAAGAAGGATGCAGATTTAGCAGGAAAATTAGCTAAATAAATTCAAGATGATGCTCAGACCAAAACAAACAGCAAAAGGAAAAATCTGCAGGTACCACATATTCTTTTATAGTAATTTCTTTCTATGTCACGCATCTGGTCATAAGGAAGTTACTTGTTATAATTATCTATTTTATTATTTTGAACACAAGGCCACAAGTTGTAAGGTTACTCAACAAGAAGAAAAATGGCCACTAAAAGTGTGGAAGGAGAAAGAAGAAAATTGGTCTCATATTACATTCTCAAAAGAAAAAGGGTAAGTGGTATGTCAAGTGGCTACACAAGACGCGTGTCAAGGTACCAAATCAAATTTATCAACATCACAGAAATAGACGGAGGTAAATTAAATTTTGGAAATAATCTGAAAAATCACAGTTACCATTGATAATGGAAGAACCAAATCACATGGTGTTTTATATATTGTAGGATTAAAGAATAATATTTTGAATGTTAGTAAATTATGTGATAAAGGTTTTGACATCATATTCAACTCCAAACAATGTGAGATTCAAAAGCTACACATAATAAAATTGGTAGCTAAATCCATTAGGACTTATAATAATACATACATACGTGATGAATCAAAGACGAAGAAATCCATGATGAAAATATAAAATAGGATAATATGTTCTCTCATTTCCTTCAAATCGACAATGCTTCCATAGAAGAAGAAGCCAAGTTTGTCTGAGAGTTTAAAAGGGGATCCAACAAGTTCAAAGATAAGCTTCATTTCAAATTTTTTGAATGTGGAAGAATAGATCATTATGCATTTATATTACCCAATGTTAAGATGACTGATAGTGATTTTGAGTCAAGATTCAAATCCAAGCATCAAAAGAAAAATAAATCCAATAAGAAAATAATTTCTACTCAAAAGATCAAAGTGACAATGAAAACAATGAAAGTGCAACCAATGAAGAATGGACTAAAATATTATTTATTTTTGAGACCAAAGAATATGAAGCAGAAACTGATCATGAGGGAGAACTTAAAATTTCATTGAAGGAAATAAGGATCCTCAGAAAGAAAGAAGGTCAACTCGTATAGTAGCTTTAAGACAAGAGCCTAAATGATGGCATCACTCTTATTGTCATAGTCAAACTAGAAGAAGCAAAAAGAGTAAAAGAGTTTATGTTTGAACAACTAAATGACAAGGAGAAAATCCTTGAAATAAATGAAGTGGAAGTTATCCTCTTAAGATAATAATTAGAGCATCTCAATTCAAGAATCCATTAGGAAACAGAGTCCATAGATCACATTATCAACATGCATAGGTCCCCACTCATTAAGATAGGTATCGATTATCAAGAAAATTGTGAGGCACCCAAGAACAATGGCCGCCCAAGCTCACCGAATGAATATCACTCTAAGAGGCTTGATTATACATTCATAGCATATAGCAGCAACTCTCTTGAAGATCCAAAGAAAAATTTGCACCAACCCAAACATGTTCATTTCAATGACACTCACGGAAATTCTATGAAGGGGTAGAATGCAAATGAAGAGAAAGGATCCTCAAGAAGAAATAATGAAAGTATTAAAAATCATTCAATGAATATGGCTCATCATAAAACACCTACAAGCAACAATCAAGCAAATATTGAAGATCAACAAATGAATATGGCTCCTCACAATCCATCTGCAAGAAACACTAAAGCATGTATTGATCAACAAGGGAACATGGCTCCTCCAAGTAACTTCAAAAGGTCAAGATATCCTTCTATATCTAAGTATCAAAATAAGTCTTTTGGATATTTTTCTCATGCACAAAGTTTGGGCACAAAGAACGAGATTGAAAAACCTATGATGTGTTCAGGTACAAAGGATATGATCAGGTACCTAGATGGAGGCATGTGGACTAAATCAAGAGAATTCCTTAGCCATTTCCGCAAGTGTTGAAGCCAAATGTTGAGTGTCACATATGTCACATTGAAGGTCATATATTGTGAGATTGAAAACTCAACTCAAGATGGTATATCAAAGAAGTAATTCCTATCAATGCAATAAAATGGAGAAGAGATCTGATATGAATTTATGCAGGAATGCAAAATAATACAAATATAAGCATGGACACAGAGATGCAGCAGAAATATAACTTCATTCCATTAATTTCAAAACTGAAATATGCTTACATACAGAATGAAAATAAACTAGCTTGGGCAATGGTAGCTTATCTCTGAGAAACGATGTGGCGGCTACATGCCTCTAAATTTCATTACAATGAGGCTCGAAGGGCTATTTATTATTGAGAAACAATGGAAAATCCTAAACATCCAAAAACATAACCCTATGAGATGAAGCACCAAAACTATGGGCCCTGTTTGGGTAAATTGGTACATCAACTTCCTGGGGACGCAAATTTGGCATACGGTATCCATTTTACATGAACAATACCTCGCTAGAAATATATATCTGAGGAATACATCTTTCAAGTGGCCAACATTGGTCAAAGACCCATGTTGGCCCTGGTTTTCCCAAAAAACGTCGTTCAACAGCTCTGAAAAACTTCCAAAAAAGTAAATTGTGTTACAATTAAGGAAACTGAAAAAACTGAAAGCCAACAATGGTGAGGGTCCAAGTGGAATAGGTGGGTGGCCACCAATATCCACTTGTATCATTACTTCCCCTTTAAGAAGAAATGGCACTCATTGCATTGATTTCCTCCATGAGATGAGGAAACTTCTACTGAACTTGGTCCCTAGTGAACCACTTGCCTTGGTTTAGGAGTTGGCCATCTTTAACAGCCCGATACACCTAGATCTTTTGTTGGCCAGTGTTCTTGATATATGTTTCTATGATCCGATCAGTTGTGGCTTGTTCCATGCAGTCATATTTTAGCTTTGTTGGTGTGAGTTGTTCTACAATGTATTATGTGTCCAATAATGGTGGAAAGTATAGTCGAAGGCAGTCCACATTGAACACTGGGTGCAGGCCAAGGAATGAGGGAATGTTGAGCTCAAAATAATTGTCTCCCACAGCCTTGATAATGGTGTAATGGCCATATTGGAATGTTATGAGCTTTCTATTATCCTTTATAACAACTAGGTTTGTCTAGGTTGGTCTTAGGTAAGTTAGGTTAGGTCATTATGGTGAAATAAGGTCATGAAATTCATTAATTTTCAAAAAATGTACATATGTGGGGGTCTTAAAGGTCATCATTAAGGTTATAGGTGTCAATTTCAAATAAAAATCCCAAAAATATCTCGTGCATAAGTCAAATTGGTCATTTAATGTAAATTTGGCACTCCTACACAAGTTCATAGCAAAATTAGTGTAAAACCGTCAAAATTCACTACGAACTTGCCTAAAAACTTTGTTTTTACAACGAGGTAAATTTTTGGTATTTTTGAAGCATTTAATGTATTTCAGAGAGAATATGAGTCATCAAAAGAGTTTAGAAGTGTCATTGGGACACCTATTGATGAAGGGTCACTTAACAAAGGGATGGCATGGTTTCCAGCACACCATTTGTGCCACTTCACCAATATACAACTCATCTTCAAATTCGGAATATAAGGACCTGAAATATAGCATGACAGTTTTCCACCTGATAATTTTTGTTGACACCTCAGCATTTCAGTTTGGTTCAATGGAGATGGTGCAAGCAGAATTTAAGAAAAAAGGGCTTGAAGATGATTGTAGTGGATGCCCTTGCTGCCACTTGAAATATGGTAAGACACACTTTTTGACTAATTTTGCCTTAGGATACTCTATCAAATTAGTTATAGAGTTGTAAGAATTTTTTTTGGACATAAAGAGTAAAAATTTCAAAATCTGGAAAAGTTAGGCAAGTTCGTGGCGAGCTCTAGGCTTGAAGCAAAGTTTTCGCTACGAACTCGTTGTAGAATGCTTTGAGGTAAAAATCCAAAAAAATATCATGTTTGGGGAAGATGAAGACATGTGTTTACTTTATTTTACATAATGAATACCCTCCAATAGGCAACAAAGTCGGAAAAAGTGCAAAAGGTGGTGAAATGAAAACGCTACGAAAACTACGCTACGAATTTTCTAGTACATGATTGTTTTAGCAGTCAACTTCAACTTCAATTTATGACCAAATGAAAATTAATTTTGGAAATTTGAAGGATGTATACACAAACCTATCTAAGTTTTTTCAAAGCCATCAAGGTTTGGAAATTATGCACTCATCTCTGGGGCCTATTTTTCAGATTTTTCACTAACTAGATTTGTGTAAAAATTGTAAAAATTGACTTGAAAGAGGTCTAGCTCATCATCCACATGGAATAATGACACATAAGTAGTCCATTAAACTCAAAAAATTAGTTGGTTGCATTTGATAAGGGTTATTAAAGGCATTTGTTGAAATATTTAATGAAAGAAGAGTCCTTTTTGTATTTAAACTCTGCCAAACAGAAAATATCCCTAGGAAGTCTCCAAGTGATGTAATCTTATTTAAAATAGGTCTCTAAGGTAGGAATTCGAAGCTAGAAAGGTGGAAAACCATTTTTATGAGTCCTCACTCCATAAATAGAGGATTTTTAGAGTTATAGAAGGGTTGATGGATGTATATGACTATGTTATCATGTAATTTTCTTTCACGCATCTAATACATAGTTGCAAAAGAATTTGTTCGGACGTGAGATTTTGATTGGGATCTTATGTGTTTTTCTCCTTTACCTATTCAATGTTAATTCAGATTACTCATACAAACTTGGAATTCATAATTTTTTATGCTCCAACTTCCTTTATGTATCTTTTTTGTTGTCAGAGTTATTTTTGTGAGAGCTCATATTCCTCAGCTTCCATGAATGATATTTTTATGTAATTGAGTTTCATACTGACTCCACGCCCAATGGTATCCCTCACTCATCTTCCACCTGAAAAAAAAACATTTAAAACACATCTAAGAGTTATCCATGTTCATTTTAAGCATTTTTTATTGAATATCATACATTTTCTTGAGAGAGCCCTCTCTGGTTGGAAGGGCTAACTTCCAACCCTAAGTGGTTTAAAATAGTTACACTGAATTGACTGTTGAGCAGCCCAATTATTCTCAGTTTGGTGATAACATTTTGGTGCGTCATTTGGGAGACTGAAAGTCATATCATCCTAAGTGATTCTTGTAAAAGGAACTGAGCTCTTGAAGGTAGCAGTAGATTAGACAATTCTAAGGTTGTACTTCTACCTTGGCGACTCCATTCTTGGAGAATTCATAAATTCATAGCTTCATGGTAACACTACTTAGAAATGAGAGACTTATATGAAACTACAATTTCTTCAAGGTATGCATGTGTGGACTTTTCAAAAATTTATGGATTTCCAAATATTTTTCCCAAGGATGAATATCTTTTAAGTATTGGCCCCAAGTTTGATGGAGAATATTTAAGCTTGACTTTAGAGCATGTATCACAGTTTCATGACTTTACTGAGCTCCTTAGAGTCAAACAAGAAGATTTATTCATTAGGATTTTATATGATTCATTCCAAGGAAAGTGTAAAATCTAGGTGGAAAAGTTACCTGTTAGATCTATTAAATCATTTTCAATTTTCTGGCTTATTTTCTTGGAAACGTGGATGGAGAAGACAGAGTTTGTGCCAGGCTCTCTTTCCATTCAGGACTTCACAAGATGGTGCTCTGATGTAAAAGTTGGTGAGAAATTTTCTTCATCATCGTCTTTTTATTTAAAGTCATATAAAGGAAATCCTAAAAATAAGATCAAATATTTAGATGAATTGGCTTGTGAGCTTGAAAATGATATTGAATATGTTGAAGCTCAGATTAAGTCTTATCATTTTCAAGATCATATGCAGCCTATTGAATGTTTTTTCCAACCAAAAAAAGCATATGAGTTATTATATTTTGACGTCAAGATGGAGAAATGTTTTGTTTGAAAAAATAGATCTGATGACACACAGCTGTAAGTATATGATGACATGGAAAATAAGTGTGAAGTGTTCAGCTATGAGGATTTCTTTGCTTAATATTTTGAAAATATTCATAAAAAATATCATATCTTTATTGATCATGTAGCAGACTATATGGAGATTTTTTTCAGCTTGATTTTTTAGATATGTCTTCACTGTGAGAAACATATCCATTGTCAGTTGCCATTATATTTTCTAGTTTCGATGTTTTTGGTGCATAGTCAAGTAGTCCTTTTATTTCAACAACTACTTGATTGGCTTCACTGGAATTTTTATGTCATCTGATTCGGTAGTTTCCCAATAGTATAGGGTAGGTATGTGTGTGTGTGAATAAGCTCAAGTATTCTAAGCATATTTTCAACATGTACAGATTTAGTTTTCATCTTGGATTGAAATTTTCAAAAATTTTGAGCCTGAGCAGAAGGCCATAAAAGCTTGAAGATGATTTCATCAAGTTCATAATTTCCAGTTTTCAATAAGGCACTGGAGCTGCTCATTCTTTGCTGCACCATAGGGGTGCAACATCCCCATTGGAGCCACCGTTATCCTTGATAACAACTAGGTTTGTCTAGGTTGGTCTTAGGTAAAAAACGTTAGGTCATTAGGGTGAAATAATGTCATGAAGTTCATTAATTTTCAAAAAATGTACATATGTGGGGGTCCTAAAGGTCATCATTAAAGTGATAGGTTTCAATGTCAAATAAAAATCCCAAAAATATCTCGTGCATAAGTGAAATTGGCCATTTCATGTAAATTTGTAACTTCTACACAAGTTTGTAGAAAAATCAGTGTAAAACAGTCAAAATTTGCTATGAACTTGCCTAAAAATTTTGATTTTATATCAAGCTAAATTTTTGGTATTTTTGAAGCATTTAATGTATTTCATAGCGTAGATGAGTTATCAAAATATTCGAGGAGTTTCATTGGGACACCTGTTGATGAAGATCACTTAGCAAAAGGATGACATGGCTGCCAGCACACCATTTTTTCCACCTCACCAATACACAACTCATCTTCAAATTCGGAATATAAGGACCTGAAATCTAGCATGACATTTTTCCACCTAATCACAGTTTTTGACACCTCATCATGTCAGTTTGGTTCAATGGACATGGTGCAAGAAGAATTGAAAAAAAATAGGGTTTGAAGATGATTGTAGTGGATGACCCTGTTTCCCCTTGAAAGATGGTAAGACACACTTTTTGACAAATTTTGTATTAGGATACTCGATAAAATTAGTTACAAATTTGTAAGTATGTTTTTTATAGATAAAGAGAAAAAATTGCAAAATCTGGAAAATTTAGGCAAGTTCGTAGCGAGCTCTAGGCTTGAAGCTGAGTTTTCGCTACGAACTCGTAGTAGAATGTTTTGAGGTAAAACTCCAAAAAAATATCATGTCAGGGGTGGATGAAGACATGTGTTTACCTTATTTTACCTAATGAAGAACCTCCAATAGGCAGCAAAGTCAGAAAAAAGTGCAGAAGGTAGTGAAATGAAAACACTACGAAAACTACATTATGAACTTTCTTGTACATGATTGTTTTAGCAGTCAACTTCAACTTCAATTTATAACCAAATGAAAAATAATTTTGGAAATATGGAGGTTGTTCTTCATCACAAGACGATCTACACAAACCTTTCTAAGTTTTTGCAAATGCATAAGAGTTTGGAAACTATGCACTCATCTTTGAGGCATATTTTTCAGAATTTTCACTGACCGTATTTGTGTAAAAATTTTACAATTTGACTTGAAAGAGGTCCAGCTCAGCATCCACGTGGCATAATTACACACCAGTAGTCCAGTACACTCAAAAAATTAGTTGGTTTCATTTTATAAGGGTTATTAAAGGGATTTTTTGAACTATTTAATGAAATAAGAGTCCTTTTTGTATTCAAACTCTGCCAAACAGAAAATATCCCTAGGAAGTCTACAAGTGATGTAATTCTATTTTAAATAGGTCTCTAAGGTAGGAATTTGAATCTAGAAATGTTGAAAACCATTTTTATGAGTCCTCACTCCATAAATAGATGAGTTTTAGAGTTAGATAAGGGTTGATGGATGTAGATTACTATGCTATCATGTAATTTTCTTTCACACAACTAATACATAGTTGCAGAAGACTTTGTTCAGACCTGAGATTCTGATTGGGCTCTTATGTGTTTGTCTCCTTTACCTATTAAATGTTAATTCAGATTATGCATACATAATTACTTGGAATTCATAAATTTTTATCCTCCAACTTCCTTTATATATCTTATTTGTTGTCAGAGTTATTTTTGTAAGAGCTCATATGCCTCAGCTTCCATGAATGATATTTTTATGTAATTGAGTTTCATATTGACTCCATGCCCAATGGTAGCCCTCACTCATCTTCTGCATGCAAAAAATCATCTAAAAGACATCTAAGATTTAGCCATATTCATTTTAAGCATTTTTTATTGAATATCATATATTTTATTGAGATATCCCTCTTTGGTTGGAAGGGCTAACTTCCAACCCTAAGTGGTTTGAAATAGTTACACTGAATTGACTGTTGCGCAGCCCAATTAGTCTTATTTTGGTGATAACACTTCCAATGAGCTATGGTTAGGTGTTCTTGCTACAAATGCAACCAAAATTTGTCGCCCACCTGGAACTTGTGTGGCACCCGATGTTGATCATGTCGCTACTTGTACTTGGCATTGGAATTCTCCAGAATGTCGTGAACCTACTAGAAGATGTGCTGGATAGATTCAATCAATCTGGTTTCTTTATCACTTAGAAAATACATGTGTGGATTCTATCTATGTAGTCGAATGAGTTATGGAAACATTAATCAAACGCAATGGTTGAAATCCTAAACCCACTTGAAAGGGACTATGACCATTCGAGCTATGGAGAGCTATGTTATAACTGTGTTGAATATAGGGGAGTCTCTCATCCCAAGTTCGTGGATGCTTGGAGTTGTACATGCGAATTATGTGCACTATCATCTTTTTGATGACCTATGTCTGGCCATCAGTCTGGGGGTGGAATGCAGTTGAATTGGTGAGCTTGGTGTCCAATAGTGTCCAGAGGCTTGACCAGAATGTGCCTAGGAACCTTCTATCTTGATTTGATATAATGATCTACGGGATCCAAAAATATACCCATACTCGTTCAAAAAAGAGTTTGGCAGTGTCCTCCACTATGATGCTCTTCTTGTAGGCCACCAATATAGCCATATTAGAAAATATGTCCATGACAAAAAATACATAGTCATTACCATGCTTGGTAGAAGGGAGGCTAGACATATACTCCATGGAAATGGATTCCCAAAGCTAGATGGGAGTAAGCATAGGAGTGTACATGCCTTACCTCTTGATGGTTGGCTTGGTGATGGCACAAGTAGTGCAGGATCTGATATATTTCCCAACATCCAGTCAGAGTTTTTCCCAATAAAAGTACTTTTGTAGCACAACCACATTTTTCTCCACACCAAAGTATACTACGACCTGACTGTAGTGCGCCTCCCAAATCAGCTTGGCACACTCGCTTGAAGGAATAAAAAGGTGGCCTGGGTAGCATAATAGTGCATCTTGGAGGTGGAAATTAGGAACTTTCTTTCCATATACTAGCATCTGGTATGTGGAGGAGAACTTTGGATAATTTTTGTATAGTTGTGGCCATTCAGAGGTCTCGTGGCCACAAGAGTTGAGAACAATATTCAGTGTTGCAACTGGGGGTCGATTGAGGCAGTCTGCAACATGATTGGTTCTTCCCTTTTTGTATTTAATGTTCAAGTGGAATTTTTGCAGATATGTAGACCAATTCTGATGGCAATTGTCCTACAAATTCCCTTGTCTATGTATATATTGAAGAGATTTGTGATCGGTGTGGATGATCTTCTCCTTCCCCATAATGTAATTCTTATGTTTTCAGCAAGCTTGTAAAATGGAATAAATATCTTTATCATAGATGGGGTACTTCTGAATTTTATGAGAAATTGTATCACTATGATAGGCCACTGGATTCTCGTGTTGGGTGAGGATTGCACCAATATCATAGTCGGAGGTGTCTGTCTCAATTTCAAATGGTTGTTGCAGGTCTGGCAGTGTGAGTACTGATGTAGGGCAGAAGTGGTGCTTTAACTCAACAAATTCCTTCTTTTGGGGTTCGAACCAGGAAAAATTTTCTTTCGCCCTGCCCTTAGTAATCTGACTCAAAGGAAAAGTGATATGGGAGAATCCCAACATGAACCTCCGATAAAAATTTGCAAGGCCCAAAAAGTTGCGAAGCTCTGTTATAGTGGACAGGGTTGGCCAATCATGAATGACTTGGATATTAGTTGGATCCACATGCATGCCACACTCATCTATGATGTAACCCAGATATTGGACCTGTATCATGCCAAAGGTGAATTTCTCCAAGTTGGCGAACAGTTTGTGATGCTGAAGGTTTTGAAGTACCTGTTGAATTTGTTGCAAGTGTTATTCCAAACTCTTGTTGAAGATGAGGATGTCATCCAAATAAAAAATGACGAATGAGTTGGTGAAGGGCTGCAAGATGTCATCCATTAGCCTCATAAAAGTAGCAGGGAAATTTTTCAAGCCGAAGGGCATAACCAACCATTCAAAAAGGTCTTCCTTGGATTTGAAGGTGGTCTTCCACACATCTGTGGGCTCTATTGGAACCTGGTGATAGCCAGACTTCAGATCAACTGTTTAAATACTTGGCCCCCTTGCGTTGGTCCAGAAGGTCATTAATCCATGGGATTGGATACATGTTCTTGGCAGTGATTTTTTTTAGTGCCTGATAATCAATGCAGAGCCTCTAGGTCCCATCCTTCTTCTGTACACGTACAATCCGGCTCCCACAAGGCAAGTAACTTGGTTGGATGTGCCCTTTTTTCAGAAACTCCTATATTTTTCAATTGATCTCTTCATTTTCGAGAATGGAGCGACGATATATTGGCCCATTGGGTAAAGGTGTTCTGGGAGTCAGATCGATCGAATGCTTGACTTGACAGTGCAAGGGTACCCCTACAGGTGAGGAGAAGATGTACATGTATTCTTCCATGACCATATCCACCTGCTTCTGTTGCATGGAGAAACCCTTCCCAGGGGCCATGGATGTGGATACAATCTTCCCCTTACTTTGAGAGTGAATTAGAAAGAAAAAAATTTCTGTTCTGGGAGATGATCTTACTGCATTTATTAGCAAATATCAAAGAGATGCTAGTAGGTGGGGCTACCTTTGGTATCCTATATAAATTATTACCCAAATAAATAATAACAATGCGAGACCTAGACTCATACACGACATGATGCTTCCAAAATTATGGTTGGCTTAATAATACATCAGAAACTTCAAGAGGAGCTATATCACACAATACCTCATTTTTGAAGGGCTTAATGTTATAGGGAAGGAAACACTACTGGATGACATGGAGATATCATCCTTGGTGAAGCCACCCGATGGTGTATGATTATGCGTGTGGTGTGGTTGGTAGGCCAAACTGCTTCACGACCTCTTCTGAAATGAGTTTCTTTTGTCTCTCGCTATCAACAATGAATTGTAGCAGTGAGCCCTTCACCCACATTTGTGAGTGAAAGAGGCGCTCCCTCTCCTCTAGAACTTCGGGTTCTGAATTTTGGAGCTTGTTTGTGGCTACCATCACAGTGGCTTCTGCGTCAATGACCTACTTACCCTTTTTTATTCCCTTGTTGGATTCTAGCTCAAAATCAGAACATGCATTTGTCTCTGAGTCTCTTAGCTCAGCCACCAGTGCCTACTTTGCATGACATTCAGGTGCATTGTGAGTGGGGCTTTTATGGAAATCACATCACTTTTTGGTGTCCTTCTTTGCCTTCCTCTCATCCTTGGCTTTCGGCCCTGAGGAGTTTCCCTAGGTGTCCCAGTCGGGCTTTTTCCTTTGATCTGTGGCTTGGGGGTGCCTTTGTTCTGCTTTGGGTTCACAGATCCAAAGTCTAGCTTCTTCTACTTGAATTTCTACTCAATTTTGGAAGCATATCGGTATGCTGCACCAAGCAAGGAGATGTCCAGGAAATCCATTTGTATTTTTTGCAAACAACTATGGTACTTGAGAACCAGATGTTTCTCATAAACTTTGATACCCAACTTTGTGAGCAGGGTATGGAAAATATTTTTCAGCTCATGCACATCTTGATCCCTTTGCTGCCACAACGTATTCCATTGTATGTACTTGTCTTCATAGCTCCTAACAGGGTATTACTGTTCCTTGATGGTGTCTTGGAAAGAATTCCAAGTGGGTGCAGATGAGAATAGCAAGGGTTCCTCCTCGTCCTTCTTCTCATAGTGTGTTTCCCACTAGTCCTTGACGTGGGGGGGAAACTTTCAAGAGTGCAAAAGTAATATTTTCCCTATTGGAAAAATTATGAAAAAAAAAATATCCTTCCAACAAATTTAACCATTTATCTACGACATATGCATCTATCTTGCCTTCAAATGTGGGAATGTCAAAGTTCACTTGTACCTTTAAGGTAGCGGTGCCTCAAGAGTGGCTTCCAAATGAAGATGTGCCGCCTGTGGGCATCGACCGAAGGATCTAGGAAAAATTAAACATCATTGCATTCCTATGTTTCTCAAGGGCCTCCTCGAGAAATATTTTGATAGGATCTCCTACTCCCCCGTCTTTCTTTCCATTCACCATGGGAGGTCTTCGGGGTTTGCAAGGCTGATCTTGTAAGGGTTCAACCATATCAAGCCCTAACTCCTTATACCCTAACCTCGTTGGGGACATGCAAAGAAAAATAGAGAAAGAGCATAATACTCTAATACCATCGATTTGAATTTATGTAGGAATGCAACAAAATACAAATATAAACATGGACAAAGAGATGCAACAGAAATATAATTTCATTTCATTAATATCAAAGACTGAAATATGCTTACATATAGAATGGAATTAAACTAGCTTGGGCGATGGTAGCTTATCTCTGAGAAGATATGTGGCAACTACATGCCTCTAAACTATGCTATGATGAGGCTCAAAGGCCTATTTATTATTGAGAAATAATGGGAAACCCTAAACATCCAAAAACCTAACCCTAGGATATGAAGCACCAAAACTATGGGCTCCGATTGGGTAAATTGGTACATCAACTTCCCAGGGACATAACTTTTGCATATGATATTTTTTTGACGCACACAATAACTCGTTAAAATATCTATCCAAGGACTACAATTTTCAAGTGGCCAACATTGGTCGAACACCCACATTGGCCCTGATTTTTGCAAAAAAATGTTGTTTAGGGCCTCAAAACGGCTCAGAAAAACTACCAAAAATAGTAAGTTGTGCTACAATTAAGGAAACTAAAAAAATGAAAGAAAGAATGGTTGGGGTCAAGTGGAAAAGGTAGGTGGCCACCAATATCCACCAGGATCAAGTTTAAGGAGGACCTCAACTAGGTCTAATTCCTCATATCTAATCCCTTGGTGAACGATTCTTTTAGGCCATAATTTGTCCAATAGAAACTTGAAGAAAAAAATACATGTATGAGGGAAACCTATGTACTATGACATTTACATTTATGGTTTGATGATGATATCTTGGTTATAAATAAAGGATAAGTGAAGCTGGCAGGTTTCAGGAATATGTAGAGAATGCAAAGATGACAGGTACTATGAATGAAGGAAGCATGGTATTAGTCGGAGACTTTGAAGATCAATCATGAGTAGGAGAAGAATTATACTAGGACCACAGGGAATCACATCATCACAAAGGGAGACTTGAGTTCAGTGGGAGTACAAGAAAAATTATGAGTAGACGTAGAAACATAGTCTCAGGGGGGGACTCTATCATAATGCAATATAGAAACAGAAAGGAAACATGATTTAGTTAGGTCCATGGGATCATCCAGGAAATTAGGAATAGGTTATGGAATATTCACCAGATATTTATGTAGGATCATCAACATGGAAGCTCCAAAAAATATATGTGACCCTTTTCCATTGATGTAAAAGGGGGAGAGTTTTAAAAGAAATTTATATAAAGGAAAGAATTGAATTAGAGTATATTTATAGGGGAATACCTTTTGTTGCGGCTTTACCATCAAATAACCATCAATGTCTAGTGGTTTTTCCATCAATGAAAAAGGGGGAGAATTTTTCACATTGTGTTACCATTAATTACAAGATGTCATTGATTCCAAAGGGGATGTATGAAACAACAACAGTACCAATCATGATGACCAAGGAAGCAATAAGATTCTCTATATGACAATTTTATCTCTTACAAGTTATCATCAAGAAGAATTTAAAGGTGCTTGAGGTTATTTTAGTTTCTGATGCAGTTATGATGCCATAATGACCCTATAACAATATGGTTTTGTAGTTCTCATCCACACCTTTGCAATGGTATATTTTTCGTATAAAAACTCCTCCTCGATGAGAAGTTATGACCAAGTGAAGTTTCAATATTAATTAAGAGATCAAAACTTTGTAAAAACCTAAAATATAAAATGTGTTAACAAGTGCACATGTTCACAAACCTTCACAAACCTATGCATTGTTTAATTCCATAAGTGATGTGCGACTATCGGAATAATCAACATCACCCATGACACTTCAACTGATGGATGATATCAAATATATGTGATTTTTAACCAACCCTATCATCCCAACCGAATAACGACACATGGAAGCACTTATATGATGATGGTGTGGACCTATTGAATAAATTACACATGGCATTGTAGCACAGTCAACATGAAGACCAATTTTTATGGTTGAGTTATACTATTTGAAGATACAATTTAGGCTTAATTTGAAGCCCATGTTCTGATGTATTGAAGGTTGAGTTTAGGTTGGAGCCTCCAATTATTGTAATTTGGTGCTTAGTGAGGATTGGTTCCTTCATCTTCTTGATAGGTTGGAGTATATAATTTTCATAAGTTGGTTCTCACAAAGGATTGGTGTCCTCACAAGATATTGCAATAAATTAAATATTGTTTTCAATTATTTCTTAAAATTTTGATTTGCATTGTAATATGTGTTCATACATTATGGATTATTGAGTATGTGATGTGAATAAAGTTTCAATATTAAATAAGTGATTTTTTTTCAAAAGCAATGAAATATTGATTCACCCCCCCCTACCTCTTTGTTTTTCCAACAATTGGTATCAGAGAAAGCTTCTTCAAGAATAGCATAAAATCTAGAAGAAGATATTATAAAGGGCCAGGTATAGTATAGAAGTATCAATCAAGTTTCCTTTCTTTTATGGAACAATTTTGTATTTTATAAGGTAATAATGAGAACACACTTGATGTTTTTTTGTGATGAAATTTGAAATTATATTACAAATGGATATATTGTCACATCCTCTCCTCCAACTGATTAACATGAGAGAAAGGCTTATGTGTCCAATGAAAAATCTATGAAATCCATTTTAAGTGGTTTTTTAGATTCAAAATTTCTTAAAGTTATGCATATGAATCAACTAAAGAGATGCAGGACAAGCTAGAAAGAAACTATGAAAGATGACAAAGTAAAGAAGGCAAAGCTTCAGAATTTCCTGAAACAATTTGAAAGCATGAAAATGAATGATGAAGAATATGTTTTTGCTTATTTTATTTAAGTATATGAAGTGGATAATTCTCTCAAAGGATTTTGTGAAGAAGTTAAAGAAATAATAGTTGTTCAAAAAAAATCGAGGTCTCTTCCTCTATGTTTTGATACCAAGGTCATTGCCATAGAAGAATTAAGGGATTTAGAGAATCTGAAAAATGGACGAGCTTCACAGAATTATAACTGCATACAAAACTAGGATTGGAAACCCATCACATAAGGAATCAACATTTAAAGCATATAATAAGTGAATACAATTCAAGATTGGTGATTTTTCTAGTGATGAATATGATACAAAAATAGCTCAAAAGGTCAGAAAACTAAAGAGAAAATTAAATTCAAAGGTAAGTGACCTCTTATCTGTTTTAAGTGTGGTAAGTTAGGAAATTTTTTTGCTAATTATCCTTATTGGGACTATAGTGATGATGATGAAGAAATTATAAAAATGAACTTCAAAGGGAAATATTCAAAAATGAAAAATATTTATTCCAAAGAGGATAATGATTTTTCTGAAGAAGAATAATTGGATTCCAATGATGATATAAGAGAGATCCTATTTTCATCCAAATATGAGGAATACAACATAAAAAATTATATAGGAGCAGAAAGAAAAAGAAAAAGGAGAAAATGCTGAAGGCACAATGGATCTTGAAGTAGAAATTATCAGTGCATTACAAGAAATTGCTAACCTCAGGAAGAAGAACAAGAAATTGTCCAAGGAAATCATCTTCATCAAGAATGAAAGAGAAGAAGAAAAAATATTGGAAGAAGTATTGAATGGTAAGCTAAAATAAAAGGAAGAAATTATGAAAATGTTGAAGAATAAATTGTCTCATTAAGGAAAGAGCTAGATAATCTCAACAAAAACATGAAAATATCTCAAACCCTAGATGTTATTCTTAGCAACCAAATATCACCTTATGATAAGTTTGGTATTGGTTATATGGGTGATACTTCATAAAAATAATATGAAAACACCAATTAACCAAGTAAGGAAGTTGAAGAAAAAATTGAAATCTCAAATCTTAGAAAGAGAAAGGATAGGAGACAGGAGGAGTCCAAAAACACTGCTACACCAAAAAATATGTTGATTTCTCTCAATAATTACATTAAAAATATAGGTAGAAATCCAATAATGGGAAAGGACCAATTATATATACCAAAAATCTCCTTTCTCCAAATAAGATCAAATCCAAAAGAAATTCCCCATTAAGGCAGTTATATATAGTTAGGTAAGAAACGGTTTTTCTTGGTCGCTATTTCTAATGAAAAAATATTGGACATAAAGCAAGAGTGTAAAGCTTATAATGATTATGACATAGGTTCTCATCAAGCCTCTAATAATAATATTCTAAACAAAAAAATTATAGATACTGATTCCTTCAATAATATTAACCATAATTCATTTGATTCATTATCCAAGTATAGTGTAGAGTGTTACATATGCAACAATTTTGGACATATGGAACGAGACTATTCTACAAATTCAAGAGAAGGGTTTTGGAAAAAAAAAATCACCAACAGAGAAAATTGGATTAGTTATGTATTCTCGAAAAAATAAATTCAATGGTACATTGATAGCAGGTGTTCTAAACACCTGACAAGAATCGTTAGAAAAAGTATCGTTAGCCTTGATTGTTTATGTATTCTCGAAAAAATAAATTCAGTGGTACATTGATAGCAGGTGTTCTAAACACATGACAAGAATCGTTAGAAAATGTATCGTTAGCCTTGAAAATGTAGCACTAAATAAAAATAAATAAATTTGCATTAAATAACTCAAACATAATCTCTTAAGTGTCAGCTAGATGCGTGATCAAGGTTATGATCTCACTTTTCGTGCTAAATATTGTGAAATAACAAAGAATAATATGGGAAAATTAGTGGGAAGAGAAGTAAGGAATTCAAGAAATGTATATATTATTGATGAAATTCAAGGATAAAAATGCTACATTGGACAAAAAGATAAGGATTGGTTATGGCATAAAATTCTAGGACACTTGAACTTTGATAGTTTGGTCATAATTAGTAGAACACAAGTAGTGAGAGATATGCCCAAAATATCAAAAAAAAAGTGCCATCTGTGAATCTTTCCAACATGGGAAACGAACAAGAGTGAACTTCAATTTCAAAGGAGTTCTCAACATCAAGACCACTGGAGCTTGTTCACATGGATCTATGTGAACCAACAAGAATACTAACCCTGCAAGGTGAAAGGTACTTTATGTTTTTTATTGATTATTATACTAGAGTGGTTTGGATTTCATTTCTTAGAGAAAAATTAGAAGCACTAGATACTTTCAAATCATTGAAATCCTTAGTTGAAAATGAAACTGATCTATGAATCAAATGTCTAATATCAGATAGAGGAGGTGAATTTATCTCAAACGATTTTAATTAATTCTATAAGAATTTTGGAATCAAGAGATAACTTTCAATTGCAATAACTCCACAAAGAAATGTAGTAGAAAAAATAACATATTAGTGAAAGAAATAACAATAACCATGGTGTTAGTGGCCAAATTACCAGATAATTTTTGGAGGTAAGCAGTTTCTATTATAGTGTACATCATGAATAGAGCACAAATCTGACTTAACAGTAATAATACACCATATGAGATACGGAAAGGTAGGCCAACTTCAGTTAAATATTTCATAAATTTTGGAAGCAAATTTTACATGAAGATAAATGATGCTAAAATAGAAAATTTTGATTCCTCGGTGGATGAGGGAATCTTCATTGGATACTCAACAACAAATAAAGCTTACAAATGCTACAATAAAAGTATAAGTATTGATGTAATAATAGATGACGCATGGTCAGAAATAAGTAGAACAAACAAGTGAGAATTCAGAAGATACCATCGACGTGAACTAGAAAGAGATTACTACAAAGGAAGAACATAAAGAAAAAACATAATCTCCATCCAAAAAAACTTTCAAATTTGTGCAAAAATATCACCCAAAAAACCAAATCATTGTAGATGTTGATGCAGGGATACAAAACCAAAGAAGAATGCCCAATACACCAAGAAAATGATTTTCTTATTTTCTATCCAAAATAGAGACAAAGGATTTTGCAGAGGCTAGTAAGGGCCAACATTGGGTGAATGTTATGGAAGATTAATTGAATCAGATTAAGAAAAATGGAACTTAGAAACTTTTTCCACAACCAAAAGATAAAAATGTGATAGGGATTAAGTGCGTATTCAATAACAAGATGAATAAAGAAGGACACATTATTAAAAAATAATTTTTTGCAAGGTCCATGCATAAATTGAAGGAAATGACTTTGAAGAAACTTTTTCTCCAATTGCCATATTAAAAGCAACAAGAATGTTCTTAGAATTTTCATGCTCAAAAGGCTAGAAAGTTTACGAAATGGTCGGCGTTAAATCGACCTTTCTAAATGGATACTTAAAGGAGTAAGTATACATTGAACAACCTGAAGGTTTTGACTTATCTAAAAATAAATACTATGTCTGCAAATTGAAGAAATATATTTATGGGTTAAAGAAAGATCCAAGAGCCTTTTATGCCAAGATGGAACACTATTGTTAGGTGTGTGTTATATTCTTTCCATGACTAGTCCCACGCGTGGACCCAAGGATGGGGGGAAGACCTACCCATAGTTTTCTTCATGGGTTTTGCACATGGTTTTTGATATGATGGTTTTCTTCCCATAGTATTTTGTAGCTCTGGTCAAGGGAACTATGGTTATGCTCTAATCCAAGGTTATGGATTGGGGTTTATGAATTCTCAAAATGTATATATATGTATTGTAACATTGAAAGGAATACAATGAAAAATCAATATGGTAATCCCGGTTTTTGGATCCAAGGGAAAATATATGTGTAGATTTGTTTTATGTTTTATTTTATTTCCATTGTTTATTTTATGTTTTAAGAATTCGTTTGCAGGTAATTTATCTACAGGGTTAAAGCCTACATTTGGTATCAGATTTTTAGGCTTCAAGGGGACGCATTTTATACTAATGGGTTTTGCTTGATCATGTGGTAGACCATGTTCAGTGGAAGATCTATGAGAATGATTCTTGTGGTGGAAGAAGATGGAGAACGGTGAAAAGATAGAGATCGAGAAATTAATGGTCGAATTTTTGAGTTGTGGAAGCTCAAGATGGAGGATCTATTGCTGGATCGAGATTAGTGAATTGTTGTAGATCCAAGCATGACACCAACAGGAATGTTGGCAGAATACTGGGGGAAGTTAGATCAGAAGGTGAAGAGCACAATACGATTGTGTATCTTAGATTCAGTGTTGTTGAATGTATCAGGGGACTCTACGGTGAAGGCTTTGTGGGACAATTTAGGTACTTTGTACCAATCTAAGCCTCTAGTGAACAAAATTTTCCTGCAAAAAAAATTGTATAACCTGAGGATGAAGTATGGAGACTTGGTGACAGAGCATCTACGTGCCTTTAATACTATGTTAAGCTAGTTTTTATCTGTTTATATAAAAAATTCAGACAAATATAAGTGCATTAGTTTATTGTGCTCTCTACTAGATTCGTGGAATAGTCTAGTTGTTGCAATAGGTAGTAATACAACTATGTTGAAGTTTGATGAAACAGTCTCATCCTTATTGTCGAAGGAGATGAGACAGAAAAATATGGAGATCCAGAATGGATATGCCTTGTCTGTGAGAGGACAGTCCTAGAAAATAAACACAAATAAGTCCTTGAGTGGGAGATCTAAATCTAGAGGGAGATATAAATCTCCACAAAAACCAATAAAGGTTTGTTGGAAATGCAGAAAGGAAGGGCACTACAAAAAGGATTTTAGATTTAAATCTCCTAAGAAAGGAAAGGTATTTGATTATGCTCCTTCTCTAGAGGGGAATACCACCTCAGATGAAGGTGTGGATGTGTACTTTCCTTCTTCTTCAAGTACATATGTAGATAATTAGGCATGGTGGATTTACTTAGGTGCATCGTTTCACTTCACTCCCCATAGGGAGTGATTCTGCAATAAATTTTGGCTACATTTGCAAAAGGATCACCTTGTTGGACCCCACTTCAAGCTTCGCCCACTCTAATATGGGCCATACACCATCACCAAGGCTGTAGGAGACATTTCCTTCGATATCATCATTCCACCATTCCTTAGCTTGCACCTAGTGTTCAATGTGGATCGCCTTCGGCCATACTTTCCACCATTACTGGACACAGCTGGCATCGCAAAACAACTCACACAAATAGAGATAAACCCTAAATGCATGGAAAATGCCACAATTGATCAAATCATGGACACATAGATCATGAAAACTTTCCATCAGAATATCCAACTGTATCGGGTTGTCAAAGTTGGCCAACTCCTACACAAGGAAATTGGCTCACTAGGAACCAAGTTCAGCATAAGTTTCCCCATCTCATGGAGGAAATCAATGCAATGGGGACCATTCTTCCTAAGGGGGGAGGACTCATCAAGATGGATATTGGTGGGCACCTTCCTATTCCACTTGGATCCCCACCATTGTTTCTTTTAGTTTTTCAGTTTCCTTAATTGTAACACAATTTATTATTTTTGGCAGTTTTTCAGGTCTTGATTTTCCAGAGTCTATTTTAGGGACTAAAAGATATTTTTAGGAAAAGTGAGAGGCTGGAAAAGTCCCAAACCAAGTTTTTGCCCATATTTTTTCAACTTCCTCTTTGAGATATTCGAAATGAGGTATTATGATAACCAAACAGAGATCGTATTCCAAAGTTACGACCCCGAGAAGTTGATGTTCCAGCTTACCCCAACGGGGCCCACAAGCTTTTAGCACTTCATCTCTTAGGGTTAGGTTTTTGAATTTTTAGGGTTTCTCAATCATAAAAATTCCACTGAGCCTCATTGTAACACATTTCAGAGGCATGTAGCCACCACATCTATTCTCATAGATAAGCTACCATCGTCTAAGATAGTTTATTTTCATTCTGTATGTAAACATATTTCAGTTATTCGATATTAGTGAAATGAATTTTTATTTCTGGTGCACTTATGTGTTTATGTTTATATATGTATTCTATTGTGTTACTGCATAAGTTCATATCAGTGGTATTATAGCGGTCTACGCTTTCTTAGTTTTTATTTACATGTCCCCAATGAGATCAAGGTATAAGGAGTTAGGGATCAATCTAGTTGAACCTTTACAAGATCATCCTCGAAAAAATCCACAACCTCCCATGGATGAAGAAAAGAACGACGAGGGAGCAAGAGATCCTTTCAAAATATTTCTCTATGAGGCCCTCGAGAAACAAAGGAACGAGATGATCGATAAATTTTCCCAAATCCTTCGACAACTACCCACAGGTGACACATTTTCATTTGGAAACCACTCTGGAGGCACCACACCTTTTAAGGTAAAATTTAACTTTGAAATTCTCATATTTAAAGGCCATATAGATGTGGATGTTGTAGATAAATGGTTAAATCTTTCGGAAGGATATTTTCAATTCATGAATTTTCCAACATGTAAAAGGTTACTTTTTCAGTCTTGAAGGTCGCACCCCATGTCAACGACTGGTGGGAAATCTACTGTGAGAAAAAGGACGAGGGAGAAACCTCACTACTATTAGCCACACCCACTTGGAATTATTTTTTATATGCCATCAAGGAACAGTATTACCCTGTTGGTAGCTATGAAGACAAATACATAAATTGGAACACGCTGCGACAGGGAAGGGTCCAATATGTGTCAAAGTTAAAAAACAGTTTTCACGCCCTTCACATGAAGCTAGGCATTAAGGAATCTGAGTGAAATTTGGTACTCAAGTACTGCGGCTGTTTGCATAAGTACATTTAGGGTGAAATGGAGTTCCTGGACATCTCCTCACTCGATGTCACCTATCGATATGCTTCCAATATCGAGCATAATTTTAAACAGAAGAATTCATAATTTGGATCTGTGAATTTGAAGAAATGGAAAGGCCCCCCAAAACCACAGAATTAAGGGAAAATCCAAGGCGAGGTGACCTGGGACAACCCATCAAAGCCACAAGGGAATAACAACACCACAAAGAAAAAGAAGGACATGGGAAAGTGGTGTGAGTTCCATAAGAGCTCCATTCACAACACGAGTGTCGATCCAAGAAGTCACTAATGTCCTTGATAAAGGTTTCTGAATCAGATGCATGCTCCAACCCTGAGTCAAAACTCGATAAGGGGATGAAAAATGGAATCATATTATTGATGTGGAGCACAGTGCCACCATTTCCACCACCAAGATCCAGAAGGATGAGCCCAAAGATCCATAGGAGGGGGAGCGCCTCATCTACTGACAGATGTGGGTGAAGGGTTCTCCATTATAGTTCATTGTCAACAATGGGATCCAAAAGAATCTCATTTCAGTAGACGTTGTGAAGCAATTAGGCCTACTGACCACAACACACCTGCAGTCATACACCATTGGGTGGCTTCGCCAAGGACGTGATCTATGCGTCACCCGGTAGTGCTGCCTTGGGCCTACAACATCAAGCCCTTCATGGATGAGGTATTGTGCAATGTTGATCCTCTTGAAGTTTGTGATGTATTATTAGGCCAACCATACTTGTGGAAGTGACATGCTATGTATGAATCTAGGCCTTGCATTTTTTTATTACTTTGGGCAATAATTTGTACATGATATTGGAGGTAGCATCGCCTACATCCATCTCTCTAATCACTGTGAAGTAATGCAGTAAGATAATCTCCTATACAGGGAAATTTTTTTCCTTATGATTTCCCCTTAGAGATAGAATAATATTGCAGCCACGGCCTCTAGATAGGGATCCTATGCATGAAAGAAATAGATGGACAAGGTCATGGAGGAGTACAAGGTCATTTTCACCTCTCCCGCAGGGGTATCTATAAACTGTCAGGTCAAGCACTCCATCTATCTGACCCCGGGCACACTGCTACCCAATGGGTCAATCTATCTAAGTTATGTTCTGGAGAACGATGAGATCTAGAGGAATATTAAGGATCTACTATAGAAAGGGCACATGAGGCCAATTTCACCACCCTGTGGGAGCCCAATCATGTTGGTATAGAAGAAGGATGGGACCTGGAGACTCTATATTGAATATCGGGTGTTGAACAAGATAATTATCTGGAATAGGCATCTGAATACATAGATTGATGACCTGCTGGACCAACTCAGGGGGGGGAATATTTTATCAAGATTGACTTGAAGTCTGGTTATCACCAGGTACCAACGAACCCTTCGATGTGTGGAATACTGACTTCAAATCTAAGGAGGGATTTTTTTAATAGTTGTTCATTCATTTCGGGTTGACAAATTCCCCCACAACCTTCATGAGGTTGATGGAAGAAATTTTTTGACCTTGCACCAACTCATTCATGGTGGTGTATTTGGATGACATCTTGATCTTTAGCCACATTTGGGAAGAGGACCTCCACCACATTCGATGGGTACTACAAACATTCTAGAAACACAATTTGTGTGCTAATTTAGAGAAATGTGCTTTTTTCATGACCTGAGTTCAATATTTTGGGTACATCAATGATAAGCAGGTTGTGCATGTGGAGCCATCCAAGATACAGGTCATTCGGGATAGGCCAACCCCAACCACTCTAACAGAGTTCTACATCTTTCTGGGTCTTTCCAACTTCTACTGTAGGTTCATGTTGGAATTATCTCATATCACTTGGACTTTGAGTCAAGTCACCAAGGGAGGGGCGAAAGAAAAGTCTTTTTGGTTTGAATCCCAACAGAAGGCGTTTGCCAAGATGAAGCATCGAATTTGCTCTGCACCAGTGCTCACATTACCAGACCTGCAACAACCATTTGAGATTGAAACAAATTCCTCTGACTATGCTATTGGTGCAATTATTACTCAGCAGGGGCATCCAGTGGTATATCACAGTGAGACACTTTCAAACACAGTTCGAAAGTATCCCACCTATGACAAAGAGATGTAATCTATTGTGAAGGGCTACCAACAATGGAAGAACTATATTCTGGGGAAGGAAATGGTCATCCACACAAACCACCCACCCCAACAGTTGATACAGACACAAGGGAACTTGCACAATGATCACCATCAAAAATGGTCCACATACCTATAACAGTTCCATCTGAACATTAAGTACAAGAAGGGTAGCACCAACAATGTTGAAGGTTGTCTTAGCCAACCATCGGCCATGGCGCTGAGCACTGTACTCGACTCTTGTAGGCATGAGACTTCGGGGTTGCCGACTCTTTAAAAGAGTGATCCATAATTCGACAACACTTACTAGATGCTCCTAGAAGGTAAGCAAGTTCCAAATCATCATCTCCAGGATGCATTGTTATGCCACTTGGGACACCTCTATGTTCCTTCAATCGAACATTCCAAGATGACTTGGGAAGCGCACTATAGTCAAGTTGCTGAACATTTTGGGTAGATAAAATAGTGGCAGTACTACAAAAGTATTTTTATTAGCCGAACCTTCGACAAGATGTTTGGAAGTACATCATATATTTCCTTTCCTATGCCATTTCCAAACCGACCATCAAGAAGCAAGGCCTATATACTCCTCTGCCTACTCCTAGTCGACCTTGGGAATCCATCTCCATGGATTACATGTTAGAACTTCCTTCTACTAAGCATGGCAATGATTTTGCTTTCGTGGTAATCGAAAAATTCTCTAAGATGGTCATTGTGGCAACCATCAAGAAGAGTTTCACAGCATAAGCCACTGCTAAAATATTCTTTGAACGACTGTGGGTGCACTTTGGGATCCCACAATCCATTATCTTAGATTGGGATATCAGGTTCCTAAGTAAATTTTGATCAATTCTCTGGCCGATGTTGGATACCAATCTCACTAAGTCCACGACTTTCCACCCCCAAACTGATGGCCAAATAGAGGTTGTCAACAAGATGATCGTGCACATTTGTTTCATGTACAACTTGAAGAATCCTTGTACATGGGATGAAAGCCTTCCCTATTTCCAACGCAGCTAAAACCGAGCTCTCCATAGCTCTACTGGAGATAACCCTTTGAGGTGGGATTGGGATTCTGGGGACTATGCCCCATTGATGTGTCCACACCATTTGCAGCTACTCATGAAGATTCAGCTCATGTCCAATATGAAGCTGACAGGGAAAAAAGATTCATTGAGCACATTTAGCATGGTTTCCAGCAGTCCCATGACATAGTGGACAGAGCCAATGCTAAGTACAAGAAGCGACATGATCAACATTGAGTTTCACACAAGTTCCACGTGGGTGAGTAAGTTTGACTACATTTACAGAAGGAGCACCTCGTTGGACCCCACCGCAAGCCTCGCTCACTCTAATATGGGCCATACACCATCACCAAGGTTGTAGGAGACAATTCCTTTGAGCTCGGGATTCCACCATTCCTTGGCCTGCACTCAGTGTTTAATGTGGACAGCCTTCAACCATACTTTCCACCATTACTAAACACATATGACATCGTAGAACAAATCACACCAACAGCGCTAAACCCCAACTGCATGTAACATGCCACAATTGGATCATGAACACACATATCAAGAACACTCGCTGGCAGAATATCCAGTTGCATCGGGTTGTCAAAGCTTGCCAACTCCTCCACCAAGGCAAGTGGCTCACTAGGGACCAAGTTCAACAGAATTTTATCCATCTCATGGAGGCACTCAACGCAATGGGGACCATTGATTCCCAAGGGGGGAGGACTCATCCAAGTGTATATTGGTGGTCACCCACCTATTCCACCTAGACCCCCACCATTTTTTCTTTCATTTTTTCAGTTTCCTTAATTATAGCACAATTTACTATTTTTGGAATTTTTTTGGGTCCTAAACTTCCAGAGCCATTTTGAGGGACTAAAAGGCATTTTCTATGAAAAACGAAGAGACCTAAAAAAGCCCCAATATAATTACCTTTCTTTTATGTCCTCGTAGAAATATTTGAAACCAGGTATTATGATATCCAAATGGAGATCGTATGCCAAATTTATGGCACCAGGAAGTTGACATTCCAACTTACCCCAACAGGGCCCACAAGCTTTCAGCGCTTCATCTCCTAAGGTTAGGTTTTTAGATGTTTAAGGTTTCTCATTTTTTCTCAATGATAAACATACCATCGATCCTCATTTTAACACAGTTCATAGGCATGTAGTCACCACATCTCTTCTCAGATATAAGCTACCATCGCACGAGCTATTTTATTTCCATTTTGTATGTAAGCGTATTTCAGTTCTTTGATATTAATGAAATGAAGTTTTATTTCTGATGAAATTCTGCATTTATGTTTATATTTGTATTATATTGTGTTCCTATATAAGTTCGGATCATTGGTATCATATCAGTCTGATATTTCTCAATTTTTCTTTTCACATCTCGAGCGAGGTCATGGTATAAGGAGTTAGGGCTCGATCTAGTTGAACCTTTGCAAGATCATCCTTGCAAACCTTGACGGCCTCCCATGGAGGAAGAAAAGAAAGACAAGGGAGCAGGATATCCTTTCAAAGTATTTCTAGAGGAGGCCCTCGAGAAATAGAGGAACGTGATGATGGATAACTTTTTCCAAATCCTTCGACGGCTACCCATAGGTGACGCATATTCATCCAACAACCACTCTAGAGGTGCCATGCCTTTTAAGGTACAAGTTAACTTTAGAATTCCCATATTTTAAGGCCAGATAGATGTGAATGCCATAGATAAATGGTTAAACATGTTGGAAGGATATTTTTTAGTTCATGACTTTTCCAACTGGGAAAATATTAATTTTTCACTCCTAAAGGTCGCCCCCCATGTCAAGGACTAGTGGGAAACCTACTGTGAGAAAAAGTATGAGGGAGAACCCTCACTATTCTCATCTACACCCACTTGGAATTATTTCTGAGATTCCATCAAGGAGCAATATTACCCTTTCAGTAGCTATCAATACAAATACATAAAGTGGACCATGTTGTGGTAGGGAAGGGACCAAGATGTGTCAGAGTTCATAAATGGTTTTCATGCCCTTCGCACGAAGTTGGGAATCAAGGATTCCAAGAAGAATTTGGTACTCATGTACCCTATCTATTTTCATAAGTACATCCAGGACGAAATGGAGTTCCTGGACATATCCTCACTCGATGTCCCCTATTGATATGTTGTCAAGATTGAGCAGAATTTTAAATAGAAGAAGTGGGACTTTGGATCTGCGAATCTGAAGCAAGGAAAAGGCACCCTCAAACCATAGAACAAAGAGAAAATACAAGGTGGGTCGACCCATGAAAACCCATCGAAATCGAAAGGAAAGAACAACACCACAAAGACAAAGAAGGACATAGGAAAGTGGTGTAATTTCCATAAGAGCTCCACTCACAACACGAATGAGTGTCAATCTAAGTAGTCAATGGTGGTTGAGTTGAACGCTTTACGAATTAGATGCATGCTCTGACTCTGAGTCAAAACCCGATAAGGGAAATGACAAAGGGAAGTAGATTATTGATGTGGAGCCCAGTGCCACCATTGCCACCACCAAGATCCAGAAGGATGAGCCCGAAGATCCAGAGGAGGGGGAGTGCCTCTTCAATTCACAGATGTGGGTGAAGGGTTCTTCGCTACAGTACATTGACAAAAACAGGAGCCAAAATAACTTAATTTCACTATATTTTGTGAAGCGGCTAGTTATACGAACCAAAACGCACCCACATTCATACACCAACAAGTGGCTTCACCAAGGAAGAGATCTTCACGTCAGCTAGCAGTGAAACCTTCCCTATGACATCAAGTCCTTCACAGATGAGGTATTGTTTGATGTTGCTCTTCTCAAAGTTTTTGATGTATTATTAGGCCAACCATATTTGTGGAAGTGACAAGTTGTGTATGAATCTAGGTCTCGTATTGTGATTATTACTTTGGGTTTTAAACAGGATGATCATGCACATTTTGTGCATGTACAACTCGAAGCATCCTCATACATAGGGTGAAATTCTTCCCTATGTCTAGCACAGCTACAACTGAGCTCTTCATAGCTCAACTGGCCATAACCCCTTTTAGGTGGGATTAGGATTCTAACCATTATGCCCCATTGATGTGTCCATACCATTTTTAAATACTCAAGTAGATTCGGCTCATGTTCAATTCGAAGCTGACAGGGAAATCAACTTATTTGCATGCATTCAACATGTTTTCCGGTAGGTCCATGACATATTGGACATAGGAAATTCTAAGTACAAGCAGAGACATGATCAACATCGGGTTCCGCACAAGTTCCAGGTGGGTGACAAATTGTGGCTACATTTGCAGAAGAAGCGCCTTGTTGGACCCCACCGCAAGCTTCACCCACTCTGATATGGGACATAAACCATCACCAAGGTTGTAGGAGATAATTCCTTTGAGCTCAACATTCCACCATTCCTTGGCCTACACTTAGTGTTCAATGTGGACCACCTTTGGCCATAATTTCCACCATTACTGGACACATCTGACATCACAGAACATCTCACATCAATAGAGCTAAACCCCGACTGCATATAATAGGCCACAACTGATCGGATCATGGACACACAGATCAAGAACACTCGCCAGCAGAATATCCAACTGTATCGTGTTGTTAAAGCCGGCTAACTCTTGCACCAAGGCAAGTGGCTCACTAGGGACCAAGTTCAGCAGAATTTTCCCCATCTCATGGAGGCACTCAACGCAATGGGGACAATTTATTTCTAAGGGGCGAGGACTGATCTAGGTGGATATTGGTGGCCTCCTGCCTATTCCACTTGGACCCCCACCATTGTTTCTTTCATTTTTTTAGTTTCCTTAATTGTAGCACAATTTACTATTTTTAGAAGTTTTTCGGGTCCTAAACCTCTAGAGTTGTTTTGAGGGACTAAAATACCTTTTATGGAAAATGGAGAGACCAAAAAATTTTCAAACTAGAAAACCTAGTTTTTTTTCCCGGAATCCTCTTCGAGATCTTCAAAACGAGGTATTATGATAGCCAAATGAAGATCATATGCCAAATTTATGACCCCAGGAAGTTGATGTTCCAACTGACCCCAACGAGGCCCACAAGATTTGTGTGCTCCATCTCCTAGGGTTATTTTTTTTTATGTTGATGGTTTCTCATTATTTCTCAATGATAAAAATGCCCCTGAGCCTCATTGTAACATAATTCAGAGGCATGTAGCCACCACATCTCTTCTCATAGATAAGCTACCATCGCCAGAGCTAGTTTATTTCCATGTTGTATGCAAGTATATTTCAGTTCTTTGATATTTATGAAATGAAGTATTATTTCTGCTGCACATCTCTTTTTATGTTTATATATGTATTCTATGTCATTCCTTCATAAGTTCGGATCAACTACCCTCTAAGTATTTCCAACACATAAAGTGCATGATCCATGTGCTCAAAGAAAGAGTACATGAGAATCCTAAACCTATTAATGGTATAACTCTAAATAGACTATTCGTAATAACAGGGCAAGGTGTTATTTGTCATAATGTAATACAAAAAAAAATAAAAAAATCAAAGTTTCAACTAAACTATGAATATATAAGAAAATCATCTAATTATGCAAGAAATTCAACATGAGGAAAGCAAGGAAGGTTGAAAAATTAAGGATGCAAGACATACAATCCTATCTACTCCAATTTATCTAAATTAAAGATTATTCCAATATATAATGCAATAAACTTTCCATTTATTGTTGAAATAAGTTTCCATTGATGGCAAAGACTGTATGAATGAAAGAGAAAGTTACATATTCAAATAGCACATTTGAAATATATTTTTTGGATTTTTGATTCCCTATTTAGATACCTTATATTTGAATGAATTTTTACTCCATTTACCAAGATCAAATGGAATCATAACATATATGGTTGGAAATCTTATTTCAAGACATTTCCAACACTACATGGAACTCCCTATAACTCCTCACAGTTGAGGAGAAACGTTCTTTCGGATCTTTGATGCCACATTTGAATACAATATCATTAAATGCATTTTTACTTCGTTTACCTAGCTCAAATGGAAACATAACATATATGGTTGTAATTCTTATTCTAATAGCTTTCCGACATTGTATGTCACACTCTCTAACTCCTCACATTCGAGGAGAAATATTTTTTTGAATATTCACTATACATTATGCCAATGGCACAAGCTAGTCCAACCAGTGGATAAGTCGTCCTAGCTAGTGGACAATTCGGCTCATTCTAGACCTCAATTGCACTATAAATAGGCACAAGAAGAAGCACTTCAAGTCATTCACTCAAGAAAATTTGGATCTATTCAAACATGTGAAGAAAAGAAGGAATTATAAGGCTCATACCTCATGAACTAGAAGTGAAGAGAAATTTATCTGGTGAGACGTTCGGGAAACAATTTTGGCACATTTTTGAAGGGATATTGGCTTATTTTGGAAAGGTTTTCTGGATTATTTTGGAAGGAATTTTGGCACATTTTTTTAAGGTTTCAATCCTTATTTGAGGTCATTTGAGGCCATGTTCTAATGATAAGGAGGTTGATTTCAATGATCATTTGTTTAAGTAAGTTTTATTGTTAAGAGGGTCATGTTTGGGAAACCGAGTTCTTGTGTGAAGGAAAAAGGAGAAACGGCCAAAAGGGAAGATTTTATTTGACTAATATTGACTCTTATGAAAGCTTTGGTGTTGATAGACTAGGGACTGGTTCCTTCATTTTAGTTGGTGTTTATAAACTAGGGAGTTGGTGCTTCCTTTCAATTGGTGCTGATAAATTTGAATGTCCTCTTTATATATATTAAGAAAAAAATTATATTGTTTTCTCTTGCTTTAGGCTTCCACATAAATATCTTTGTGCTATATATATTTATGTTTTTTTCTTTATATATGTGGATGAATTTACAAGTTTATGAAGTTAAAAATCGTTAATATCTATTCCCCCCTCATTGTAGTGTTGTTGAATATTCCAACAATTAAAATTAGAGCAAGTTCCTTAAAAAATAGTTTGACCACTAGAAGGTATATATCAGCTAGACTCATGGACAAGAAATAATATCACACCAAACATGGTTTGTCATTTATTTATGTAAAAATTTATATCTTTTGGAGCATAAGGATGAGATTGTTCTTACAAGCATAAGGTGTTGACGCTTGGAAAATTGTTCTAAATGAATACAAGGTGTGAGCCTATATTGCAATAGATCCGGCTAGAAGAAGACTCTATGAAATTAATTCAAAGGCTATGTATGCCATTCTAGGAGGTGTTATCACTCAATAATTTCTCAAGGTTAAAGAAATAACTCATCGAGGCAACCACAAACCTACTTTTGAGATCAGGATCTAGCCTTCCTAATGCTCAGAGAGGGCTCTCTCTTTATAATTTAATTTTGTTGTTTTTAGTTTATTTTAGGCTAGTTATGTAAGATTGATTGGGTTTTTATTTTGATTTGGTTTGGTAGTGGAATTATTGATTTACATGGATATATGACTGTCTATTTACCATTGGGTTATGGAGTCAAAATGTCAATAAAACAAGACTGAATCAAGGTCTAAAGGAAGTGTTCACAGGGCAAGGTAGCTGAGTAAATTCAGATCTTTAAGTTGGAAGGTGAAGTGGTTTTAATCGATATTAAGGAGCAATTAATAATTCCTTGATCCGGATATTGAGGGAAATGAAAGAGGTCAATCAAAACTAAAGAGAAATTAATAATTCCCTAATCTGGATATCAAAAGAAAACATGAAAATGAATAATTGTTCAAGACAGAGTGTAATTAAAAAAATTCTGTAATAATATTCCAGTTATCACATTTAAATTGGAAAACATTAAAGTGTGTGAAAAACTTCAGAAAATAACAATTGAACAATAGAAAGATACTTCACTGAAGTGGCTCAACACATGAATCCTGTAATGCAATGCCTTTATTACTCAATCCAGTATTCTGACTTGAAAATGGTACAATAAACCCTCAGGTTTCAGATCAACACAACTATAGAAATTTTTAGCAATCCACACAATAATACTTCGAAATGACTAAAGTATTTATACATAAAGTAATACAAAATATCCTAAAACTGAGGTAGGATTTAATTAAGGAAATAAAATATCTGGCTGCTAAAAGGTAGTGACACCTTTCAACTGATTGAAAGTTGTCCCTATCTGATTTTCTATCATCTGTTTGTTTTACTCATGTTGGCTTATCTCTCACGCTTTCTTCTTCCACTGTCTTTATTTGATTGCCCTTCTGGTTCTTTAACTCTTGTGAGTTCTTTCACACTTAACTCTACCTGCTTTGTTAACTGTCACAGTAAATTCCTCTTTACTTTATTGCTCTGTCTGCCTAATTTCACTTTTACTTTTTACAATAAGACATAAGTAACAAGGAGTAAAATATGTCTTTGAGAGTTTATTTTGAATAACTTCATTGTTGATTTTGTATATGTTTTTACTCTATTAAAACCAAATTACTGTGTAAATTATCCTTCCTCTGTTGTATTGTTGGTTTTAACTTAATTTTCCTTCTATGTATGAAACTTCTGCTTAATAAAGCTATAGAATTAATTTCCTGAGAATCTGGATTAAACAGTCTTAAACTAGTATCAATTGTTTGTCAAATTTCTTGGTATGATGATATACCTACAAAAAAAAGCATTCCTTAATAAAATTTAGGTCTACAAGGTGGTGATCGAAGGCTTCATTGATCTGGGAAGACCTATGGAAAGAGTCTGGATTTTATCTCTGGCTGGAAATGGCTTTCGTTGCATTCACAAACCCTCAGAAATAATTTAATTGCATGGTTTTGAAATAATATTGGCTAAACGCACAGTGCAAATGGTTTATCGCACAGTGGACAGGGTTTTTGACTTCAAACATCAATGGTATTATCATACATGGCACGGGGATCAATTCAAGAAATGGTGTTTTTTATCACAACGCAGAATGGAATGGTTGTATATCTGCATAGTGTAGGTGGAATGGTAGCTTTAACACATGGTAGGATGGACATTTAAGTGGTTTTCGTACAATGAAAAAGCGGTTTGGTAGTTTTGGATTGAGAGGTGTGATACGTTGTGAAAGTTTCACGTGGCAAGGGAGGGGATGGGCGAAACTACATATTTCGCAATATTATGAGGTTTTAAACTTTATATGGTCTGAGGATGCGAAAAGGATGTAGGCCGTTGGATCAGACAGTGGAGATCGAATGATAGATATGAGTGGCGGGGTTTCAAATAAGTGGGGTTATGTAATATAAATGCGAAGGTTTATATTAAAAAATGGGTTAGAATATATAATAAAGCAGAAATTCTTATATAAAGGAGTTAATATATTAGCGGGGAGGGTTAAATATAAAATCTATATATGAATGGATTTAATATATGAAGGGATTTGGATTAATAAGTATGGGTTAATGAAATGTATAAAGCGGGATGAGTATTAAAAACTATAGGTTAAAAATAATATATGGGGTTGGGAAATATGTATAAAATGGGGAATTAATATTAAAGTGGGATATAATGTATGGCCCGAGTTAAATGAAAGTGGGGTGTGGGGGGGGGGGGGTTGAGGGGATTTTAATAATGGGAATAGGTTTTTAGCTAGGAAAAGGGTTTTGAGCTAGGAAAAGGGTTTTCCAATGGGGAAATAGGGATTTTTTAGCAAGGGGAAAAAGGGTATTTATCAAAAAGGAAAGATTTTTGACAAGGGAAATGTGTTATAATAAGGGAAAATGAATAGGGAAGGGGTTTTTTGGAATTAGGAAGAGGAAATTAGTAAGATATAGTGATAAGAAACAAACCAATCGATGCTTTCCAACATTTGTGAAAGTAATCTACCTACCCATTTTTATCCTAATATTTTATTTCCTTTATTGGGCGCATTTGATCTTGCTGACCCTTTATTTTATTTTAATAAGCAAACTATCTACTTCTAACGTTATAACTTCCAAAGGCTCATATTAAACTGATGAGCTCTTTTATCCTCTACCTAACTATTGATCTTCCAAGATTAAATGGTTTGGCTAGATCTTTATTCTCTAACTATCATCATGAAATTTAAAAGCATGAATGAGTCAAGATTAAATTGTTTGACCATCATGAATTGTGCCATTTTGAACAAGCTGCACACAATTTTATTTGGAAAAGTAAACTAATAGTAGTGGCATTTGAATGTGCAACACTTTCAAGATCTTATTTTTATCTATTTTTGTGAGGTTCATACTTGATATTCTTTTTTGTTCTTTGTTTCTTTTGGTCCTTTGATTGTTCTTTTAGGATCTACCCTTTTTTTATTTTTTAAATATGGGAAAACATTTTCAGAATGCAAAGGTATGTACAATATTGCAAAATTTTACACAATTGATTCACAATTATGAATCCTATTATTATAGGACCCTAATAGTGGCTTCACTTTGGGATGGCATCTCCTTGTGAGATGTCAAGAACACTGTCGAATAGTAGCCTGATCCATTGGGCCAATCCCAAGAATGCTTATGCTTTTTTTATAATCTCTGTGATTGAAAATCTTGAACTGAAATCACACCCTTTTCTGCAAACTAAAATCTGATCTAAAACTAAAAGGTGTTTCAACCTTCAAAGAAAACTACTACATCATTAAGACCTTAGGGCCTTTTCCTTGGCTTCAAGTCTTAATGAATTTATTTCAACACTCGTTGAAAACTGAAACTGAAATAACTTGAAATTCTACCTACTTACTCTAATCAGCTGTCCAACTGTTGGTTAGGTAAAATGAAAAATCCAATGCAACCATTCAAGGATTATATACATTGATGTATTTTGCTCCATGTGCTTGTTTTTTATCAAAAATTAAGTTCTTCATCCCAATAGAAACTTGTCAACAAATGTGAAGATAAGGAAATACTCAATTTCCTTTGTTGACTCTAGAAACTGTACAAAAGGATCTTCCAAGGTATATGTACAAATTTTCAACTAATCCAAGTAACTGTACATCTGTTCTGGATGGCCTCCATGCCATGAAACTAAACTGTTATTTTTATGTTTATCTCCCTGCAAAATTAACCTATGATTGTCCTGAGATAATTGCAGATTTTTAGATAAACTTTGTGATGATATTTCTACTAATGGAAATGTTTGTCTGAAGAAACTTTTATCACCTTGATCCTGAAGCTCATAGTTAATTAATGGAGAATGATTCTGATTGCATTCATCCTCCAACACATCAGCTATTGGATCATGAAAAACTTGGAAGGATTGATGCAACCTATTACATATGAGTTTCAATGTGACTTCATAGACTTCTATAGGCTTCTCATCCTTTGCTTTAGAGATATTATAAAAAATTTCCTTTAAAACCTGAAATTCTCCAAAACATAGTGGTATAGAAATTTCCTATGTCATTTTATCAAGCATTTCAATGGAATTTGATAACTGTAATTGTGAAACTAAAGAACCTTGATCAAGAGTTTCATTTTCTTCTTTGTTCTCAATAACAATACCTAAAGACTATTGATTTTTTATTACTTTAAATTTGTCTCTGATGAACTGAAATGAAGCAAAAAAAAGAGGCAAATATCCTTCACTAATTTCCAAATTTTTTGCACGCACTTATTCATTTTCATAGCTTATATGTATTGGTTGATCAATGTATTTAAGCTGTTGAAACCAAATTTCTTTTTCTCCAAAATTATCTATTGATTGCTTGGTAAAGTTAACTTGAGTTTGGAGAATATAATTATCACCATATTGATCATACTTAGGAAAATCTTTAAAACAAGGAATGTCATCCTACATACACATTAGATCAACATATTTCTCCTCCACATATTGATGTATAAATCCATTTTCTGATCTATGGAAGTTGGGATTAGCAAGAAAGTGTTTATGGCCAAAAACCTCTTCTTTTTCTGCAATAAGTGGGTCAGGGTGATCTTGAACGAAAAATACATCTTTCATGGTGATTCTTTGTATCATTTCCTCTATTTTACTTACCAAAATGTCAAGTTTTACCTCTGAAGATGTCAGATGCTCTGCAATGTTGTTCTTCTCTTCTTCTGCTTTCAACTTTTCCCTTCTAATTAGCAGATTAACTTCTACATCTACTCCAATGTTCTGCATCTGTTCAAGTGTTGAAGGGTTTATTTCTCTCAACTGGAACTCTATTTCTGAATCAAAGGAATTTGGATAATGCAAGAGAGTTGAATCATGAGGAGGTCCGATATTTGATGGAATTGAATAATAAACTTGATTAAATCTATCCAAAAATTTTGGTATTGTCTCATTTGTATTTCTCTTTAACTGATTGTATTCTTCTATGATCATGAAAAGATTAACTTTGATTACCCATCTATCAAGGAAATTTTTTACAAACTGTTGTAAATTTGAGATGCTTGCAATAGGAAACCTTTTGAACCAACTATTTAATTTAGTTTGCAAAGAAAGAGAAAAAATCTTGATACTAACATCATCTTCATCTATCTCAAATAGATCCATATAATTCTCAAAACCTTGAATATGTTTTTCAGCAGTGATGTTACCATTTTCTCCATCAAACTTGGGTAGATATTTGAAATAATTATCAGGGAAATCATGGAGTATACGAGGTAAGATGAGGGGCTTATATCTATCAGGAACTTTACATGATACAGGAATATGTACAGGGATTGTAAGATTAGTTTTGATTATTTGAGGCTTATCAATTGGAAAATGATCATCATAAGTTTCAGAAGAAAGTTGCTCAAAAGAATAAGGATATTTTATATTTATAATTTTCAAAGGAAAATAATCAAATATTAATCTAAGATCATTACTAAAATACAATATACATTGAAAAATCTTCTTGATAAGAAAGAACATAATGTCTTGGATTAAGATCCAAGTTGAAAACCTGATATTTCCATGATGTACTTCCACGTTCATTTCTCCTGTGGAGTCTTGATTTTTAAATGTTGGAGTCATCAGGTGGATGAATTTAACCTTTGTGTGTCTGATCACTATCCGCCATCATAGATCAGATCTGATTATTGTATAATTTTTCTGAAAGAATAGATTGATACTCCCCGTTGGAGTCGCCATTATGTTATCACTCAATAATGGTTAAAGAAATAACTCACTGAGGTAACCACAAACCTACTTTTGAGATTAGGATCTAACCTTCCTAATTCTCAGAAAGGGATCTCTCTTTCTGATCTAATTTTTTTGTTTTTAGTTGATTTTAGGCTAGTTATGTAAGATTGATTTGGTTTTGATTTTGATTTGTTTTGGTAGTGGAATCACTGATTTACATGGATGGATGACTGTATATTTACCATTGGGTTATGGAGTCAAAATGTCAAGAAAAAAGGACTGAATCAAGGTCTAAAGGAAGTGTTCATAGGGCAAGGTAGCTGATTAAATTCAGATCTTTAAGCTAGAAGGTGAAGTGGTTTTAATCGGGATTAAGGAACAACTAAGAATTCTTTGATCCGGATATTGAGGGAAATGAAAGAGGTCAATCGAAACTAAGGAGCAATGACGAATTCCCTAATCTGGATATCAGAAGAAAACATGAAAATGAATAATTGTTCAAGACAGAGTGTAATTTAACAAATTCTGTAATAATATTCCAGTTATCACATTTAAATTGGAAAACATGCAAGTATGTGAAAAACTTCAGAAAATAACAATTGAACAATAGAAAGATACTTCACTAAAGTGGCTCAACACATGAATCATGTAATGCAATGCCTTTATTACTCAATCCAGTCTGCTGACTTGAAAATGGTACAATAAACCCTCAGGTTTCAGATCAATACAACTATAGAAATGTTTAGCAATCCACACACTAATAATTAGAAATGACTGAAGTATTTATACAGAAAGTAATAAAAAATATCCTAAAACTAATTTAGGATTTAACTAAGGAAATAAAATATCTGGCTGCTAAAAGGTAGTGACACCTTTCAACTGATTGAAAGTTGTCCCTGTTTTATCTCATTTGTTGTCATCTATTTGTTTTTCTCATGTTGGCTTATCTCTCACGCTTTCTTATTCCTCTGTCTTTATCTTATTGCCCTTTTGGTTCTTCAACTGTTGTGAGTTCTTTCACCTTTAACTCTACCTGCTTTGTTAACTGTCACATTAAATTCCTCTTTACTTAATTTCTCTGTCTACCTGATTTCACTTTTAATTTTTACAATAAGACATAAGTAACAAGGAGTAAAATATGTCTTGGAGATTTTATTTTGAATAACTTCGTTGTTGCTGCTATATATGTTTTTACTCTGTTAAAACCAAGTTACTGTGTAAATTATCCTTCCTCTGTTGTATTGTTGGTTTTTACTTGATTTTCCTTCTATGTATAAAACTTATGCTTAGTAAATCTATAGAATTCATTTCCTGAGAATCTAGATTAAACTGTCGTGAACTAGTATCAATTGTTTATCATATTTCTTGGTATGTTGATATACCTTCAAAAAAAAACATTCTTTAATAAAATCCAGGTCTACAAGGTAGTGATCGAAGGCTTCATTGAACTAGGAAGACCTGTGGAAAGAGTCCAGATTTTATCTCTGACTAGCAATGGCTTTGGTTTCATTCAAAAATCCTCAGAAATAATTCAATTGCATGGTTTTGAAATAATATTGGCTCAACGCACAGTGAAAATGGTTTATCGCACAATGGACAGGATTTTTGACTTCAAACATCAGTGGTATTATCGTAAATGGCATAGGGATCAATTCAAGAAATGGTGTTTTTTATCACAACGCGGAATGAAATGGTTGTATATCTACACATTGTAGGTGGAATGGTAGCTTTAACACATGGAAGGATGGATAGGTAAGTGGTTTTCGCACGATGAAAAAGCGGTTTGGTAGTTTTGGCTTGAGAGGTGCGATATGTTGTGAAAGCACCGCGTGGCAAGGCAGGGGATGGGCGAAACTACCTATTTCACAATCTTCTGAGGTTTTAAACTTTATATGGTCGGGGGGTGTGAAAAGGATGTAGGCATTTGGATCAGACAGTGGAGATCGGATGATAGATATGAGTGGCGAGGTTTCAAATGAGTGGGGTTATGTAATATAAATGCGAAGGTTTATTAAAAAAATGGGTTAGAATATATAATAAAGCGGAAATGGTTATATAAAGGAGTTAAAATCTATATATGAATGGATTTAATATACGAAGGGATCGGGATTAATAAGTATTGGTTAATTAAATGTATAAAGCGAGAAGAGTATTAAAAACTATAGGTTAAAAATAATATATGGGGTTGGGAAATATGTATAAAATGGGGAATTAATATTAAAGTGGGATATAATATATGGAGGAGTTAAATAAAAGTGGGGGAGGAGGGGGGGGATTTTAATAATGGGAATGGGTTTTTAGCTAGGAAAAGGGTTTTCCAATGGGGAAAAAGTGATTTTTTAGCAAGGGCAAAAAGGGTATTTATCAAAAAGGAAATATTTTTGACAAGGGAAATGTGTTAGAATAAGGGAAAATGAATACGGAAGGGGTTTATGGAATTAGGAAGGGGGAATTAGTAAGATATAGTGATAAGAAACAAACCAATTGATGCTTTCCAACGTTTGTGAAAGTAATCTACCTACCCATTTTTATCCTTACATTTTATTTCCTTTATTGGGCGCATTTGATCTTGCTGACCCTTTATTTTCTTTTAATAAGAAAACTGTCTAATTCTAACCTTATAACTTCCAAACGCTCATATTAAATTGATGTGCTCTTTTATCCTCTACCTAACTACCGATCTTCCAAGATTAAATAGTTTGGCTAGATCTTTATTCTCTAACTATCAGCATGAAATTTAAAAGCACGAATGAGTCAAGATTAAACTGTTTGACCATCATGAATTATGGCATTTTGGATAAGCTGCTCAAAAATTTATTTGTAAAAGTAAACTAATAGTAGTGGCATTTGAATGTGCAACACTTTCAGGATCTTATTTTTATCTATTTTTGTGGGGTTCATACTTGATATTCTTTTTTGTTCTTTGTTTCTTTTGTTCCTTTGATTGTTATTTTAGGACCTACCCTCTTTTAATTTTTTAAATATGGGAAAACATTTGCAGAAAGCAAAGGTATGTACAATATTGAAAAATTTTACACAGTTGATTCAAAATTATGGATCCTATTATTATAGGACCCTAACAAGTGGGCTAACAAATTTATAATTTTTCAAGGTTTTTCTTTATGAATCAGCAAATACAATCTAGGACAAGCTCAAGAATGTGTATGAGGGATATGAAAATGTCAAAGGGGTCGAGCTTCAAACTTATAGAGGATGGTTTGAACACCTGATGATGAAGGAAAATGAATGCATTATGGCTTACTTTCTCTAAGTCGAGGAGATCATGAATACTACGAGAGGGCTAAGAGATAAGATCACATATACAATCATCATTCAAAATGTACTAAGATCTCTCCCAACGAGATTTGGTTCTAAATCTCAACTTTAGAAGAAATACAAGATCTATCTACGTTGAGTATGGATGAGCTATATGGAACTCTTATAGCATAATGAGGATAGAAAAAAAATCCATTTCAAAGGGAAGCAACATTTAAGGTCTCCAAGAAGACAAGAACAAGAAAAAGTAAAAAGCACGCTCTTGTTGTAGTGATGATTCAGATGATGAAGAAGAAGCCAACTTTGTGACAAAGTTGGAAAGAGGAACTAGAAAATATAAAGGTAATATTCCTTTAAAATGATTTGAATGTGGTATAATTAGTAATTATGCTTCGAAATGTCCTTTTGAAAATGGGTCAAATAGTGATGAAGAAGAAAGTTACAAGAAAGAAAATAAATACAAAAAAAGAAACAAAGGGAAGGACAAGGGAAAATTATTCAAGAAAAGTATCTATTCAAGAGAATATAGTAGCTCATTTGATGAACATGATGTTAGTTACCATGATTCTGATAGATTTATCTTCATGGAATTAGATACTCTGAATGAAACGCCTAAAAAATATGAAGGAAATCATGAATAAGAAGAAGGAGAAGTGGATCGTAAGGTAGAACTGATTAGTGCCACAAGTAATCTTAGAATAACAAGGGAAAAGAATCTCATAGTCAAGGAAGAGGTAAATAAACTAAAAGAATTTTTATAAGGTCCCAACAAGAACTCTTAAGAGACCAACCAGATTATCATATATCTAAAATTACAATTAGAATAAGCTAGGGTGATTAAATAAAACTCAAGAGACAACGGGAAGAGAAGGAGATAATAAATAGGAATATAGAATATGAGATAGTATCCTGAGGAAGGAACTACAATAGAAGGATATCTATAAAAAATTTGACATCAGTGCCAAAATACTAGATGAAAGAATCAACAACCAGAAACCATTTAGTGACAGGTCTAGACTAGGATATTAAAAAAATAATACTGAAAAAGGTTCAACCTCTATGATGATAGGAAATGAAGCAAAGAAAGGAAGCTACATTGATGAGATCAAGAGTCCTATCAAGAAGGAAGAATACAAGATGCTAAAGGATAATGTACAACGACCAACAATGGAGAAGATTCAAGAATAATATCATGGCTTTAAAAGGAAAACACCATCAAGAATACCATCTACACCAAGGCACCATAATATGTAGATATTTTAATAAAATTATGTATTTTCGAATTCTCCTAATCTAAAAATTTTATGCCACTGTTAAATACAGAATCTGTCTACTTAAATATTTGCGGAAATTTAATTTCCAATTGCAAACACATGAAGAAAAATCAATCACACATAACATAGATGTTTTTACCGGGAAATCATAAAGCTAAAAAACCCACTATCATATATTATGTATATATCATGGATCATGAAACAATCTCATACAAAACTCTAATCCAAGAGCTCTCAATACAATATACAATCGTCTCACACTTTCATACAAAAATAGGCATAAACATGCACCAATTTACTGCCTCCTAACAGCCTGCCTCCACTGCGCAATCCCTGTTGATCACAATCCCTAAATGAATTTGATATTACCTTGCCTTGATTGCACAATCCTAATTGGCATCTCCAATGTGTGTTTGGTTGCAAGTGTGCACCCACTAATGTCACAACTGATAGTCAAATTGTCCCTTTCACCTATCTCTCAACTGGGTCTCCACTGGATCTGACATGCATGTAGTTAACAGTAGTAAATATTTAGTTGCATGTGAGATCACTCCATGTGAATTGATTTAATATTTAATTCATTGATCTCTCACTAGTGTATCTTTAGTTACAACTAGCACAACTGAGTTTAACTCACTTAACTAAGTTAAGCTACTTTACACCTCACATAACTACACATCCAACTCTGTTACAACTTTATATCACCCAGTTACAACGAAGTCCACTAGCATGTCCAACCAACCAACATTTTAACTCCAAATTCCTTCAGTTAACTGGTTTGCCACATGAGTTAACTAAAATCAAGTGCTCCATGAGTATAGATTATTATTTATTGTCTAATTATTTTTAAGGGCTAACGATAATCGACATGCATTCTATTTTTAGACATGCATTCCATGAAACAACTTCGCACATGCATTCCAAAAATAGACTCCCATCCATCCATATAATTTTCTCAACCATCTATAAATAGATTACTGCTAAAACTAGACTTTGACCCAAATTCTAAAAATAGACATATCACCTAAAAATAGCCTGCAGGCCCCACCTATTGTAGGTGCTTAATTTGCACTAGGATCATCATCTTGTTGAATCTCAACACTCCCTCTCAACAAGAAAGGGATTATCCTTCACCCCGATCCTGTCTCTATGGTATTCGAATTTGATCCTGGTGAGCGCCTTCGTCAGACTTTCTGTATCCTGATCTTTCGTAGGAATGTACTGAAGCAACATGATCTTCCGCTGCACACAATATTTGATATGATGATACCGGATATCTATATCCTTAGATCTATCATGACACACAAGATTAATAGAGATTTTAATGCAACTTTTATTATCACAATGAATCACTGTAGGATCTAAATTAGAACCAAACAAACCGACCAGGATCTTCCTCATCCAGATAGCCTCACATGCAGCTTGACTTGCTGCCATGTATTTCGCTTCCACTGAACTGAGTGCCACGGATCTCTGTTTCCTATTGTACCAAGAAATAATTGTAGATCTGATACTGAAAACCCCTCCTGATGTGCTCTTTCTTTCCATTGGGTTGCCCGTCCAATCTGCATCCGTGAAGCCATGCAACTTCACCTCATCCATCTATCTATACCATAAGCCATACTCAAATGTGCCCCTGAGATATCTCAGGACATGCTTGCCCGCCTTCCAAAAGAGCTTGGTAGGCTTAACCATCACTTGACTAAGCCGGTTCACTGCATAGCATATGTCCAGTCTTGTATTAACTAAATACATGAGCAAACCCACCAATTGTCGATAGACAGTAGCATCCACTACCTCTCCAGATGTAGCATCATCTTTCCTCTAGTTTCTAGGAAGAGGAGTATTCATGGGTTTGTAGCTCTCCATGTGAAACTTACCGAGTATCTCCCTTGCATACTTTCCTTGAGACACAAACATTTCACCTTCTCGCTGCCATATTTCCAATCCAGTGAAATAGTGAAGGAGACCCATATCCTTCATCTCGAACTCCTTTGCAAGGTCTTCCTTGCATGAGTGTATCAGTCTCTCATCACTAGTCAGTATTAAATCATAAAAATAAAGAACAATGATTAAAATTTTACCCTCCACCACAATCTGGTATAGGTTTGCATCCGCCTCACTCTTGGTGAAGCCAAGTCCAGTGAAATAGCTATCGATCTGAGTGTACCAAGCACGGGGTGCTTGCTTCAACCCATACAGCACTCTTTTGAGTCTACACACATGCGACTCACCGTTGAAGATCTCAAATCCTTCAAGATGCTCAATGTAAACTTATTCCTAAATGATCCCATTAAGGAATGCAGTCTTCACATCCATCTTATGAATGTGCCAACCCATCTGCGCTGAGAGAGCAAGGATGGTCCTTATGGAAGAATATCGTGTGAAAGGTGCAAAGGTTTCTTCATAATCAATCCCCTCAATCTGTGAGAAGCCCCAGGCCATAAATCTTGCCTTATACTTCTCAACACGCCCATCAGTATCTTTCTTTACCTTTTGGATCCATCTTGAACCTACCATTGATTTATCAACCGACCTAGGAACAATTTCCCAAGCATTGTTTCTGACAATGGAGTCATACTCCTCCACCATTGCATCTACCCATGTGGGCTCTTGCATTGCTTCCTGAAAGGAAGATGGCTCAGTCACAATACATTTTATCATGAGAGCGATGTATCTAGTGAATCGGTCAAGAGACTGTCTCTGTCCGCGCTGTGAAGTAGGGACTCCTACATTTTGTGTCGCATCAAGCTTCAGCCTCTCACCTTCTGTGGTATGCCTTTTTCCAGTTCTGATGTTTAGCTCTACGTGATTGGACAACTCCACTCCATGAACCTCCTCCTGTGGATGATCCACATCTAGATACTTGTGTTTGGGAAAAATTAGTTCCTCCTCTGCATGCAAGTCTAGCTCCCTCTCAAGCAACAAATTCATGGCTCTCTCCTCATTTAATTTTCTATCCCATCGCACCATAGTAATTCTACTATTTGGAAAATACACATGATAATTATGAGGTGTTTCTGTGTACTCCACAAATATCCCAACTTCAGCAATCGGCTCCAGCTTCTTCCTGGCGTTCTTGGTCACATGCACATAAACAGATGAGCCAAAAATCTTAAAGTGAGAAACAATTGTTTTCTTACCAGTAAAAGCTTCTTCAGGGGTACTTATGCCAAGTACTCTATGAGGACAATGGTTTTGCACATAAACTGTAGTTTTGCATGCATCTGCCCATAGACCCTGATCATCAGCAACCATGATTCCCACACTCCCCAGTTCATCCTGAGATTGGACAAACTTTGTGAGATACTTAGGAATATTTTTGCCCTTTTCCATTTTGATATTTCTAAGTTTATCCTTTAGCGCCAATTTCCTATTGTCGTTGCTTCTTTGGGAAAGATCCATGAAAGCCTTCCACATTGCAAATGGAGTGGCTTTCCCATGAAGGCTTGAGACAATATGGTCTCGCACACCTTCCAACATAATCCTTCTCATCTTCGCTACTTTCTTCTGCCAGGCGTCAAGTAATTCAACATCTGTCGAAGCGGGCTTAAGAACATCACTGTCGATGAATTCCTTCAAGTCATTATCTTCAATCACTGCCTCCATCCTATCCTTCCATGCAATTTAGTTCGAGCTTCCCATCAATTCATACTCTAACCGCAAGCCATTGAAATCCATTTTGATGTTTACTCAACTATCACACCAAGAAATTCTTGTAGCAAATTTGAATTGTTTCCACCAACAAACTCAGCGACCACTTCAATATTGCAATATTATTTCCTCTAATACCATGTAGAAACTTTAATAAAATTATGTATTGTTGGATTCTCCTTATCTAACAATTATATTCCACTGTTAAATGTAGAATCCTTCTACTTAAATCTTTGCAAAAATATAATCACCAATTACCAACACATGAAGAAAAATCAATGACACATAACATAGATGTTTTTACTGTGAAAGCATAAAGCTAAAAACCCCACTATCATATATTATGTATATATCATGGATCATGAAACAATCTCGTACAAAACTCTAATACAAGAGGTCTCAATACAATATACAATCGTCTCACACTGTCATACAAAAATTGGAATAAACATGCACCAATTTACTGCCTCCTGACAACCTGCCTCCATTGCGCAATCCCTGCTAATCATAATCCCTGAATGAATTCGATCTTGCCTTACCTTGCCTTGACTGCGTAATCATAATTTTCATCTCCAATGTGTGTTTGGTTGCAATTGTGCACCCACTAATGTCACAACTGATAGTCAAATTGTCCCTTTCACCTATCTCTCAACTAGGCCTCCACTGGATCTGACATGCATGTAGTTAACAGTAGTAAATCTTCAGTTGCATGTGAGATCACTCCATGTGAATTAATTTAATATTTAATTCATTGATCTCTCACTAGTTTGTGTTTAGTCACAACTAGGTACAACTAGCACAACTGAGTTTAACTCACTTAACTAAGTTAAACTACTTTACAACTCACATAGCTACACATCCAACTCTGTTACAACTTTGTATCAACCAGTTACAATGAAGTCCACTAGCATGTCCCACCAACCAACCTTTGAACTCAAAATTCCTTCAGTTAATTGGTTTTCCACATCAGTTAACTGAAATCAAGTGCTCCATGAGAATAGATTATTATTTATTGTCTAATTATTTTTAAGCGTTAACAATAATCGGCATGCATTCTATTTTTAGACATGTATTCCACGAAACAACTTCGCACATGCATTCCAAAAATAAGCCCCCATCCATCCATATAATTTTCTCAACCATCTATAAATAGATTACTGCTAAAAATAGACTTTGACCCAAATTCTAAAAATAGACATATCACTTAAAAATATCTTGTGGGCCCCACCTAGTGTAGGTGCTTAATTTTCACTAGGATCATAATCTTCTTGAATCTCAACATAATATATTTCTTGGAATGTGTTATTCTTGTAATAATTTTTGGCTTAAGGCTCTTGAATATAGATCCTATGCAAGGGGTAGAAGTAAAATAAATAACTATGAAAATCACAAGAACTACTATGAATGTAGTTATGGTAAAAAACCTTGTGGGGTTTTTAACATAAATTATAATATTTTTGGCGCTCTTAGTTATGAAACTGAATATTACAAATGCAACAATTTTGGACACGTAGCAAAAAATTGTAGAATCAATTTAATATTTCCTTCAAGGGAAATAAGACATGTTCATGTCCATTATATGAGGGAGCAACCAAGAACTTGGAAAAACTAGGAAGAATTGAAGGTTGAGGAATGAAGCAAAATAATTCAATGGTATATTGATAGTGGATGCTCAAAGAATATTATTGGAGACAAAAACAAATTTGTAATATTGAAGATAGAAAAAAAGGATATGTCACTTTTATGAATGATAAATCTACAAAAATTATAGGGAAAGGAGTAGTTAGCCTCATAAGGAAATATGCAATGGAATAAAATGTTTTACTTGTTTTTACAACATCATTTACCACTCATGTAGTTCTGATGCTCTTGGGAAACCCTTTCCCATTCAGACTTGATAATTTATTAAAAAAATATTTTGAATTCCATAAGTGACTTTGTCCTTCAAAAAGTGCGCACACATGCCTCCATATAGAACCCGCATATATAATTAAAATATGAGAAAAATATAAAATATCTTATTTTTCGAGCGAGGTTTATGATTTTCACTGAAAGCCCACCTACAGGAGCTCGTGGCCTAACTAAATTATCCAATTTCTAGTGGTATTTATACACCCCATGGGAAGGAATAATTACACGAAGGAGATAGGATAACGAAATTTTAGTTATTTCAGTCCCAAATCAAGTCTGATTTCCCTTATGCCTCTTGCACTCCCAGTCATAGGAAACCCTTATTTCCTTGCAGATATATGCATCTTCCCTTATATGACATTTTGTTTCTTATGATCGAGATGTGATCTTTGAGGCTTGGGCTGGACGGATCCGAAGGAAGGCTTCGTTGGTGTCGTGCATGGATGAGGTTGTATCTCTCCACTAATATTTGTTGATATTAATAAAGAAGCTATGCCTTGTTCGTGAAATTTTATTGTCTCATGTTTTATGATTCATGTTGAATATATATCATGATTTATATGCTTGTGCTTGATGATATAACATGTTTATTATGCACATGATTTGAACTACTTGTTGTATATATGCTTCTTTGAAATTTGTTGCAGGTCTGATTACTTTGCAGGAAGTAGAGGGTTTGAACCCTACAAGATTGACATCAAACATAGGACCTACGGGTACTTCTTTTGATCCTGAATTTAGTAGTTTACATAATTTTCTTACATGATTCATGCTTCCTGTTGATTTACTACCTTCAATCTATTGAGGTTGTCAACCCTTACCTTAGGGAATTTTTTCCCGCCAACAGAATTAGCAACTCCGTTGGGGAATACAATCTTGTTTTTCCTAGAAGGGTTGTTTGTATCTTGATTTGGGTTCTTCTGTTTTTTTTCTTAAGTTTTCATGTATTGTTTCCTTGATTGCACTCTTGGAAATCAGTCTCATCTTTTGGGTAAGGAATATTTTTTTAATTTTTCCCTATTTTACTATATATACGCACTTTTTTTTGTATACAAACACATACATACACATTTTCTGTCAAAGTAACTAGTGTATACACTAGTTTCTTCGGGAATAGTCACATATATCTGAGAAAATTTGAATTTTCAATTTTTTTCCTTTAGTCTGGGGTCTGGACTTTATTTTTCTGCTTAGTTGTTATCATTTACTCTTTGGAAGAGTCTTGCTTCTTGTTGTTGTCTCTTGTTCTATCTCCTTTTGCAAAAAGATCTTGTCAACCTAGGGTTTTCATTTTTGTGAAGTTTGTGCTTAAATTTAGGTTTCAGGCATTCTTTCTGAAGTGCTTGATTGTTCTGTTCTTTTGGGACAGTGAGTTTATTTTCAACTTTATTATAATCCAATCTTTCCATTGCCTTGATTTTCATTCTCAAATTTGACATATTTGATTTCTTTTTTATCATTTGAGAAGATTCTTTGCAATATTAGTTCAGTGAAGGATTTTGGGTTCCCTGAAATGTTTCTATTTTTCTTAATCTTTTAATTATCTATTCAAATCAGGTTTTTCAAGTTCTTTGTCTCTTATTCACTTTAATTCTATCATCTTGATTATTTTTGATAATTTGTGAAGTTTAGGTTCTTTTTTCTTGATTTTGATCTTGAAGTGATTGATTTTTTTTGCCTTCTTGAATCTTTTATTATGATTCCTTAAAAATAAAAAGAGAAAAACATTTGCTTTTTTTTTTCCTTTCTATTCTTTGGTTTTGGATTTTTTTGTCTTTTGGCTTTCCACAAGTGTGAAAATATTTGCTTGCAATTGAAATTTGCTTCGTTTGGGAAAACATTTCTTGGTATTTGTTTCTCCTTGTTTATCAAATTTTGTCTTTTGATCTTTGAAATAACACATTTATTTGTTTAAGTGCAATCCATAAGATCTTGAATTTAGGCATTTTAGTATGCATTAAGGTAGTTTTCATTTTAGGAATTTTAGTCTCTTTCAATAGGTGTTTAATGTGTGAGTGTGTTTTAAAAAGAGAAAAAGAATTTTTGCTTTCATAGATTTCTCGTAGAACCTTGAAAAATGATCACTATTCATTGAAGAAAAAATAAGTTTCATTACACGTAGCCTAGTTTTCTATTGGTTTATTTTTGTGTCAAAATCATCACAAATTTCACGTCCGCTACCCATGACTTAAGTAACAACCGATAAAATTAGGCACTTAATTTAAAATGAACTAGATTTAGTTTTTGACATAGATACATCAATTAGTCTAGGGAATTTAGGGCCTTGGAATAGGTGTGTGGAGAGTAAACTCTCCAAGGCCATTCTAAACTGAAACTTAGAAGTTGATTAAAGACTACAAATATAGTATCATTAAGTTGTTTGGGAAATCTCCTCTAACACAAGAGTTAAGCACAAGGACGAGTGAAGACAGGGAAAGAGAGATACCCCCTCTCCTACTTGTTGGATCCTGCACCCACGATTGTTCCACCCTGTCTCTGATCATGGGATGGTTACCATAGTTTTCTATCCTAGGGACCACACAAGTGACTGCGGGGGGGAATTCTCGTGGTACCTAAGACATATGTTGCATCACTTTCATAGTGACTTCTGGAGGGCCCTTGTCAAGCTCGGGTACTTGCACTAATAAAGGCTATTTTCTTGAGGTAAGCATAATTTTTTCTGATACCTTCTCTAGTAGGCTTGGGCATAATTATCCCAAACTATCTTCAGAAGGTCCTTATTTTCGCTTTCTTTTATCTTTGTTTCCGATCCTAATAACCTGGAGCGGAAATACTTGGAAGTTGCTTGTTTGGTTGTATCTTTAGGGAACTTTTAATGAGTGTTATTTTCTCCTAGATTTCCATAAGTTTTAATTTTTTGAGTCTTTAAAAGTTATATTAATATCTAAAAGTGGTTGATCGACCATTTTTTCGGTCTAGGAGGCTTCGTGGGATTTCACCTGTGAGTGTCGAGCCTTCACCTAGAAGGCGTTGGAGCAATTCTCAGTGGTGGTTTTCAACCAATAGCATTGAATGCATCAGATATTGATCCTTGTCCAAGGGCTATCATTTCATAGGGTGAACCTAGTTCAGTTCATAATTTCGACGAAAACGCTCTTTTCCTTGCTAGGGTGCTCTTCCAATCGGAAGACAAAGTTGAGATTGAAGACTTCCCTGAGTCCCCTGTGACTCCTATGGAACCTCTTCCTTTTGATATTTCTTATATTGTAGAATATGTGGGTTCCCCGACTCATAGGCTGACAAGCCCTATTCACTCTCCTCCTTTTTTTTCGATGGCTAATGTTAGTGGTGTAAGTATGGATACTAATGCTTCTAGTGTGCAGGACCCTCCTTTAGTTTTAGGAGGGGGTAATACTCATATCTCTATTGTTATACCTAGTACTGTAGCAGTTATCTCTACCTCTATTCCAGGTTCGAGTGGGGGCACCAAACCTTCCTCCCCTTTCACTAGTGCATATCCTTTTGGGATGCCATCTAGTTGGATTCCTTTGTTTCCTTCAACCTTTCCATCTATTTTTTCCACATCAATGACTTCTATGCCAAGTGGCTCGACATCATTTCAGGTTTTTTCTTTTTGAAGCAGTCATATCCCTCCTTCCAATCCATATTTGATCATAGGGTCAATTCCTTTCTCTGGATAGGCTCAGAATGCTAATCCTTTCCTAGGGATTCAAGGATGGGAAATCCTTCCATTAGTGGTTTGGGGCTAGGAACTTATACCATCTATTTAGTCAACAGGGGAGTGTTCCCTTCCCTTATGTCAGGACCTCACATGTCTTTCCTCCTTTAGAAAATGCATGGAATCCTTATCAGGGGCTTTCCCCTTCTTTTAATGTTCTCCTAGGAGGAAATCACCCTGTGTATGGTCAGCATGTGACAAGGGGGGTGGATTACCTCTGATTACTTCTGGCCACAAGGTTTTCCTTATGGTCTAGGTTCTTCTACGAGTAACCCATGGCAACCTAGTTCCTCTCAAAATTTAGGATGCTCTTTTTCTAATGTCGTAAATTCTACTCTTGGTGGGTGGAATTCTTTGGTTCCTTTGTGCTTACCATTCTTGGAAACTTCGAATTTTCCAGATTTTTCGAAGTTGAAAAATGATATGATACTTTACAATATATTTTGGCCTTTGGTCCCCACCAAAATTCCATTTGATATTCTAAAATTTTAAGGGAATTTTGTAGAGGATCCGCAGGATATTCTAAAATTTCAATGTAGTTTGCAGCAGTTGTCTTACAATCTTCTTCTCCGGCCCAGGTTATGTCGTCAGTGTCTATTCCTTCCAAACCTTCAGTAATTAATGTTATCTAATCTTCAAATCCCAAAGAAAACCAATAATCTGATGGGAAGAAGAAGGGACAATGTAAGAAGAAAGATAAGGATGGGAAAGTTAATGCAAACAAGCCCATTAATGATAATGGAGAGGGAAAAAGGGAATTGAAGAAAAAAGTAAAATTCCCATGAAAGTTATGCAATGGGAATCATTAATTCCTCTTTTCCCTAATCTTCAGGATGCTCAACACTTTTTAGCTTAGCAGGGTTCTTATAGTTCCTAGGTTATCCTAACTAACCCTTTCCCCAAGGGCAACAAATGTTTGTTGGTGTGAATGCTAGTACCGGAACCCCCTTTGGGGGAAACCAGGATGGGAAATCCACGTCGAATGTATACATGGTGAGATATCGTGTTTGTGTTTCTACAAGCTCACATGATTATGGTGAGCCAGAACCTTCAAAGGCTAAGGTTTCTTCCGATACTCCAGAGCCACTCCATATCGAGAGGCTCGAAGTTGAGCTCATACCTCAGATGCCGAAAGGCTCTACAAAAATTTCTACTTATAATCCTAATGATACAGATTCTCATAATTATTCTATTTTCAAATATTTGGCTTAGAGTGCATGTGCGATGTCAGCATTAGAGGTACTCCAATCGTGTCATGCACAAAGGAGTGCATTTCCCACTACGATGGGGGCAGTAGATCTAAAATTTCTCTCATTATTACATTTGATATTTCAAGTGTTAAGAAGATACTCCCTCATCACACGGCTTTCCAGATTAAATCTTCATGTCAGAATAAGACTATATTTTGAACTATAGTTGATGAAGGGGATTCCACATGTATCATGTCATTATCATGTTGGAAGTCTATCGGGTCTCCAGAAGGTGCTCCTTCCCCTACTCTCCTTATGTTAGGTCCCTATATTACTAGTGTAGTCCCTTATTATGTTAGTGTAGCCCCCCTTATTGTTATTGTTGTACCCCTGTAACCCCAATATTGTTATTATTGTGCCCTTACATTATTATTGTTAGGTTGGCTAGGATTATATTTTGATCCCATGGACTCCTATATATAGAAGGAGGTTTTGTTATTTGTATCATCCAATAATTTTTCATTTATGCAATGTAAAGGAGGTTTCCCCCTTGAAGTGGTCGAATTCTAAGGCGTTGATCTCTCTTTTCTTCTATTTTTGGAGTTGGTTTCATAACATTTGGTATCAGAGCTTTGGATTCTAGGGTTTCACTGCTCCAAACATGTCATTGTGGAATTTTTTCTATAAATTTATTTCTACGAGGATACAGAAGCTGAAAATTTTATCACGCAAAGCCGAAATAACGAGGAACTTCGTATAAAAATTTCAGATCTTGGTTCACAACATTTGCAGAGATATGATCTATGGAAGTTAGGGTTTTTCAAGCTCCTAAATTTCATCTAAAACAGGTCATTGTGTAATTTTCACTATAAAGCATTTTCTACAAAGGTGCAAAAGCTGAAATTTTATCACGTGAAGCAAAAATCCTCAGGAAATTCATGTAAAAATTTTAGATCTTTGTTCGCAAAATTTTTGTAGATATGATCTGTGGAAGTTAGGGTTTGTGCAGGCTCTCGAATTTCATCTAAAAGAAGTGACTTAGGGAAAATCATCATAACTCTCTCTCTAAGCATCAGATTGGAATTCTGTAAAATGTTGCCATAATTACATGGACTATAGTTTCCCTTTTATCAAGTTGAGAGCCAAAGGAGGAAACAGTGACACGTGGCACACTGCACAATTTTGCTCTACTGAACTATTCCATAATTAGGTCATTGTGGGAGATTGGGCATAAATTTTCCTTGAAGAATCCAAATCAGGTCAGACTTGTTGCATTCGAAAGAAGATTTAGAGTGCTACTACAGGACCAAATTTCAGATATTGGAGATCCTAAATCACAGAGATAATTTAGTTTCAAATATAGTCCCAGTAAGGAAGAATTCTGGGGAAATCAAATTATGCATGGATTTTAGAAATCTCAACCGAGCTTCCGATAAAGATAATTACCCTGCTCCATTGATGGAACAAATATTACACACAATCTCTGGTGTTGATATATTTTTGGTACTTAATGGTTTCTCGGGATATAAACAAGTATTGGTAGTGAAACTTGTTAGACTCAAGACTACCTTCGGGACTAAATGGGGTACATTTTCTTTTAGGCACATGCCTTTCAGCTTGATTAATGCAGGATTAACTTTTCAATGAGAAATTGATATTTCATTTAGAGGAATGATTCGTTGAAGTATGGTGGTCTACCTTCATCATGTCACAGTGTTCTCAAAAATAATATATGGTCACCTACATCATTTAAATCAAATCTTCGAATGGTGTAGAAAATATGGTATATCTTTGAAACAAAAGAAAATTATTTTTGCAGTACATGAAGGAAACCTCTTGGGGAACATAATAGTGAAAAGTGTGATAAAATTGGATCCATAATGCATTAATTTGATTACACAAATACCTTATCCTATTAGAAAAAATAAATTAAATCTTTCCTTGGAAAGATCATTTTTCTTAGAAAACTCATTTCATATTCTACACGGATCATGAAATGACTACAAGACATGATCATGAAGGATGTGATATATAAATGTGACTAAAAGGAAGAGGATTTTTTTTCTAGAATTAAACAAGCAATAGATGAAGCTACAATGTTATACGACCCAAAAATTGAAAAAGATTTCATTTTGTATACTTTCACCTCAAATTCATCGATAACAACCATTATAACTCCAAATGATGATTAAGGAAATGAGCAGCCAATCTCGTTTATGAGCGCAAGCTTACAAGGATAATAATTAAATTATCCATACATGGAAAAAGTCTCTAAAGTGGTTAAACATTTCATGTTGTACATTCTCAAAAATCATTTCATGGTGTTTGTTCCCCATCCATCATTCACATAATTGTTTGTGCAACAAGAACTAGGAGAATGAAGAGCTAACTGCATGATTGGTTTTCAAGAATATGACTTGGAGTTCAAAACAATTCATATAATTAAATTTCATGGTCTTTGTAAGCTCTTCGTTGAAGCAGAAAATCCACGAGAAGAAGATATATCTAGTTGGGAGCATGAAATTGAGATATATAATATTGATTAATATACACTACAAAATACACCATCATCAAGATACGTAGGCATTCAGCAACATATGGAAAAAGGAACCTTGGCTCATCATCTATCAACAAAAAAAAAAGAGGTTCATTTGGCTCAAAGCATTATCATGTTAATTGGTCCATGGCATATTTTTCAGGAAACATCATAATGGAATTTGCTGAAGTGTTTAGAATCTCTTGACTCAGAGAAAATTTTTAAGGACTTACATGACAGAAAATTCGGTGGACATTGTGTCAGAGATAATACAATACATAAGTTTATGCAAGTCAGGTACTATTGGCTAACAATATTCAAAGAATCTCATGTGTATTCGTGTAAGTGTCATATTTTTCATAAATGTGTTGGGTAAGAAAGAAGACTAGTCACTCCACTACATCCTATCATAATTGAAGAACCTTTTCAAAATTTGGGTTTGGATGTTATCGGAGATATTATCCCTCATTAATCGAATCAACATTGGTATATTCTAACATCCACATATAATTTCACTCGATGGATCAAATTTATACCACTCAAGCCATTGAATGATAAGGAATTCATCAATTTTCTTAATCAGAACATCATTATCATGTTCATTGTTCCTAATTCACTTGTTTTTTCCAATGCAACATATTTCTCACAACTAAGATTATATTATTTTGCATTAGAGAATAATAGAGTATTGAAGAATTCTTCGAATTATTATTTGTAGGGTAATGGTTCAACAAAATCCACAAATAAAATTTAATCTGCGTAATAAAGAAAATTGTATTGAGTGAACAAAGAAATTGGCATAATGCTTTGAAAAATTCTCTTTGGGTTAATCAAGTTACCCCAAAAACCTTCCCTGGTTACTTCTCCTTAGTTCTTTTTTTAAGGTAAAGAAGAAATCCTACCGCCAAACCTCTACCTACTAGACTTACAATTTTCCCACTAATTTCAACATAAATTTTGTCTGACCATCGATAACAGGAATGATCCTCTCCTTAAATTGGAGGAAGAGAAGCAGAAAACTCAAGAGAAATTTTAAATTCACCAAAAGCACATTAAAATATGGTTCGATAATAGGTTTTCAAGAGATAAATAATTTAGTGTGGGAGACCTTATTTTGAAGTGGGATAAATCCCACAAGGATAAAGGAAAACACGCTAAGTTTCAAGCCTTGTGGATTGGTTTTTATCTAGTACATGAAAATATTGGCTTTCATACATATAGATTATCATATTTAGATGGGAAAACTAAGTCCCTTCCCATAAACAGACAATATTTGAATTTATATTTTTAGTAGCAACCTTAAGGTTGCAACCCTCACTTGTACATAGTGTTAATCCTTTCATCTTCTTTGTTTATATTGTCTCATGTATAAATCCCCATCATTGTTTTGTTATGTTCTTGTTTATTTTTTTGCAATGCATTTTTATTTTTAATTATGATTTTAAAGCAGTGTACATCAACAAAAAATCTTGTCAAATGAATTATGTTTGGCTCAATAATAACTTGTCGAGATTTTGGAAGGTCGTTGTGGAAACTACACAACATTTGGCAAAATTTAGATCTCCTTCAGCTCGTTTGGTCTTGAATATATTTAAGATTCAATGACATCCAGGCAAAAAATATGATTCATTCTGAATGGAGAATTCTAGTGGAACTATAGTACCCCATATTTATTATAGGATCTTTGTTTCTTAATCGTTGTTTGAATTAAATGTTTTTTATAACATTTTGACCCAATTATCTAAAGGGAAAGGAGAAAAACCTAAGAGAGCAAATGTTTTTCAGAAAATATTTATTTTTTTGTAAAACAAAAAACAAATTCTATTTCCTGTAAAATAGGTCAGGATCCCTCTTCTTCCCTAGAGAAATGAATGCCCAATAAATAATTCTAATCAGCATAAAACAAAAACAAAAAAAGGTAAAGGAATGAGAAAGGCTTCCTGCGCAGAGAGGTGATGTAAGCAACTTTATCAAGGCTATGGACACTCACTTGAAGTAAATCAATCCTTGTTATTTCTTGAGTGAATCTATTGGGGCTATGGACACTCGCTGGAAATGGAGCAACACCAGGGATTCACATCAAAATTAAAAACATCCTAAAGTCAAAAATACATACTATAATTCTCCCTTATAGAAACAACTAGAGTCTGGAAATTTTCCTGTGAAATGTATTTAAACCAATGAAATCAATGGAAGAGACTACATGTATAACATGGGCTAAGGGGTAAAGCTAGAATAATTCATAGGATTAATCAATAATTCTTGAGGACTAAAATTTAATCCTAAGTAAGGGTTGAACAAAGATGTTTAGGTCCTACCAGTGAATTTCCAAGTGTTGTAGTTGCTACAACAACCCACCAAAACTTTTGACTCCTCAAATTTTGGAGCCCCATAAATCTCTCAAAATATCAAGCTCTAAATTTTTCTAAGTGTTTGTACTTATCATAAGCTTGGTTGCATTATTCCTAAGTAAATCAGAGTATGAAATCCTAGCGCACTTTTATTTACTAGTCAAATCGCATGTCTTAGTCATAGAGAATAACCTTGGAGCTTATCGCAGCTTCCAGCGCTTAGTTGCATCCTGAAGTGTGAATATATTGCACATGTGGAGAAAACTATATAAGGAGTTCAACCACCAAAATTCATTTCATCGCTCATTTCACCATTCAGGAGCTTCATGCACTTTTTCTTCATATATCCTTTACTTATCCTTTTGGAGTGTGATTTCGCTAGTGTAACAACACCAGGTAGGTCTCATTCCTTTCGCAATTTTAATGTGCGATAGGTATCTTGTCACTTGATTTCTGCAAGTTTTTCATTATATGTATCTTCGCATTCTCACAACCCTTGGTATTCCCATCGATGTTTGACATATTATATTAAGGGGTTTTCATTTTAAATTATTTATATGTGTAGTCTTAATCCAAGACCTTGATTATACTTAGTCATTTTTTGTATCTTTCATCCACATACAAGTCCCGATCGTGATCCCCTTAGCCGAAATTCACCTAAGTATTAATCTCATCACACTCACACAAATCATGACCTCAACATTTCGTGGCTATCATTTTGAAATCTGATTGTGCCTAATCCTCTTCCAAACTTCCTTGTAATGCATCGGTGTAATTCAAATCCATAACCTTTTATCCTTGTTGCTATGAAGTGTGAATTTTTTGGTATTAAGCCCTTACCTTGAGATGTCATGCTCACAAGAGATAAAAGCATAGCATTGCCACCACTACCTCTATAAACCCTGATTATTCCAAGCCTTTGAGTTCCACTCTCCCTTGTCATGCTCGCACATCACATTGACATAGCCTATATCCCTTGTACTTTTGAAGCATGATTGTGACTTATATGTTCTCCTAGCCTTTATTAATACGCTTACGCATCCCTAGCTCCTAGAATAGACCCTTCTATCACTACCAATACTACCTGCGCCAAGCCTTACCCTTGTATCTATCCCGTGGGACTGCACCTGGTGCACTATGTTTTTATAGTGAAAAATACACAAGCAGAATAGAAGGTAGAATAAATATTTTTGGATTAATTGTGTCTCTTTACAATGAATTAATTTCAACTTCCACGGACAAGAAATATCAAGTGCATTAGTGTGTCTTCATCTATAGAAATCATGCCTCCATTGACAAGAAAAGGGCCAGTAAGGGAAACAATCAAAATTATCCTTGAAGGAGTGGTGACTCAATCATAAACATAAGTTTCCAATCCTCAAAGACACAGCATGTTTCATTGACAAGTCAATATCTCTATCGTGGCCTACAATATTCAAACAATTTGTTAGGAAAGAGATCTCGGAGAATGAAGAAGACAGAGATGTTTACATCAACATCAGGAATTCCATATTTCATAGATATGGTGCTCACTATCCCATGTTTCCTTGTTTTAAGACCAGAGAATGGATTCTACAACACATTGAACCTAACAATATAAAAACTCGAAGCTCAAAGGGTGAAGTATTGGCTACATTTCAAGCACATCAAATTCATATTTATTACAAGCTTCCAAAACCACAGGAATACCTGAATCCCATATGGTATGTCAGTTTCAAGAAGTAAACTAAAAATATCCTCAAGTATTTGTGGTTGGAACCAAGAAAATTCTGTAGAAATTATATACAAGATGCATTTATATATGCAGATTCTCCTGATCTAACAATATTTTATCTTCTTGCTAAATACAAAATCCTTCCACTGTTAATCTTTTGCGGAAATTAAATCAATTTCAAACACTTGAAGCAATAAAAACAATCGCACATAACACAGTTGTTTAATGGGAAAGCCTGAAGATGAAAACCCCAACTATTATATATTATGTATCATGGAGATCATGTAACAATCTCATACAAAGCTTAGTACATCAAGCTATTAGTACAGTCAATTGTAACACACTAACATGAAGAAATCTGCAAATCCATGCACCGATTTCTTGCCACCTGATAGCCTGCCTCCACTGCACAATCCCTGCTGAAGAAGACCGCTGAATGAATTCAAATATACCTTACTTGCACTGAAAAATACTCATTGGAAACTCCAATGTGTGTGTGGTGCAATCAATGCATCACTATAGTCACAACAGATAGTCCATCTTGCCCTTTCACCTATCTCTCCACTAGGTCTCCACTGGAACTGACATGCATTTTAGTTAACTAATGTATTGTTCAGTTGATTAATGAGTTATTATTTGTGAATTAATTAAATAATTAATTCACTCCACTCTCATTAGCTTATCATTCAGTTAGACTAGATACAACTAGCTCAACTGAGTTTAACCATTAACTGAGTTAAACTGAATAACAACTCCATGAACTACTCTTCCAACTTTGTCATAACTTTGCCACTTCAGTTCTAACTGAGTCCTCCATGCATGAACCACTATTAAACCCTGGGAATTATGTAATTCCTTCAGCCCGCTAATTTTCCAAATCTGTACACTGAAATTAAGTGCTCCAAGAGAATAAGTTGATGTTTATTGTCGGATTATTATTAAGAGCTAATAATAATCTACACTTCTATTTTTAGATCAACGATCTATAAATAGACTTCGCCCAATATTCTAAAAATATAATTTCATCTATTTTCCAACTAGACCAACCATCCACAAATAGCATCCTGTAACTTCTGAAATATGATCACCATGTCTAAAAATAGACTTGCACCTAAAAATAGCCACCTACGGGACCACTTGGTAGAAGCGATTCATTTCACCTAAACTCATCATCTTGTTGAATCTCAACACTCCTCTCAACAAGATAGGGATTATCTTCACCCGATCCTGCCCACTGTGATACCGAATTTGCTCTAGTGAGCACCTTCGTCAGAATATCTGCATCCTGATCCTCCATAGGAATGTAATGAAGCAACATGATCTTCGCTGCACACAATCTCTGATATGATGATACCGGATATCAATATGTTTAGATCTATCATGAAACACAGGATTAACCGAGAGTTTAATGCAACTCTGATTATCACAATGTATCACTGTAGGATCTAAATGTGAACCGAACAAACCAACTAGGATCTTCCTCATCCAGATAGCCTCACATGCAGTTTGACTTGCTGCCATGTATTCTGCTTCCACTAAATTGAGTGCCAGGGATATTTTTTTCCTACTGTACCAAGAAACTGTTGTAGATCCGATACTGAAAACCCCTCCTGATGTGCTCTTTCTCTCCGTTGGGCTGCCTGCCCAATCTGCATCCGTGAAGCCATGGAACTTCACCTCATCCGTATGTCTGTACCATAAGCCATACTCAGATGTGCCCCTGAGATACCTTAGGACATGCTTTCCTGCCTTCCAAAAGAGCTTGGGAGGCTTAACCATCACTTGTGAAAGCTGGTTCACCGCATAGCATATGTCTGGTCTTGTATTAACTAAATACATGAGCGAACACACCAACTATCGATAAAAAGTGGCATCCACTACCTCTTCCAATGTAGCATCCTCTTTCCTCCAATTTCCTGGAAGATGAGTGATGATAGGCTTGCAGCCTTGCATGTGAAACTTCTCCAGTATCTCCCGTGCATACTTTCCTTGAGACACAAACAGTTCACCTTCCCGCTGCCATATTTCCAATCCAAGGAAACAATGAAGGAGGCCAAAATCCTTCATCTCAAACTCCTTTGCAAGATCTACCTTGCATAAGTGTATCAACTTCTCATCACCTGTTAGTATTAAATCATCAACATAAAGAACAATGATTAAAAGCTTAACCTCCACCACAATTTGGTACAGGTTTGCATCCGCCTCACTCTTGGTGAAGCCAAGTCTAGTGAAATAGTTGTTGGTCTGTGTGTACCAAGCACGAGGTGCTTGCTTCAGCCCATACAGTGCTCTTTTGATCCTGAACACATGTGACTCGCTACTGAAGATCTCAAATCCTTCAGGCTGCTCAATGTACACCTCTTCCTCAATGATCCCATTAAGGAACATAGTCTTCACATCCATTTGATGAATGTGCCAACCCATCTACATTGAGAAAGCAAGGATCGTTCATATGAAGAAGCCCCAGGAAACAAATCATGCCTTATACTTCTCGACGCTCCCATCAGCAGCTTTCTTTACCTTATAGATCCATCTTGATCCTACAACTGATTTACCCACCGGCCTTGGAACAATCTCCCAAGCACTATTTTTGACAATGGAGTCATACTCCTCCACCATGGCATCTACCCATGTGGGCTCCTGCACTGCTTCTTCAAAAGAATATGGCTCTGTCACGACACACTTGCTCATAAGAGCCATGTATCTAGTAAAACGGTCAGGTGACTATCTCTTTCTGTGCTGTGATGTAGGGACTCCTACATTCTGTGTCGCATCAAGCTTCAGTCTCTCAGCTTCTGTGGTACGCTTTATGCCTTGTCCGATTTTTGGTTCTGCATGAGTGGACTCCTCCACTCCATGAAATTCCTCTTGTGGCTGACCCACATCTGGAGGTTCATCTTTTGGAACAAGCAGTTCCTTCACTGCATGCAAGTCTAGCTCCCTCTCAAGCATTTCTCATGCAGCACCCACGATCGTTTTGTTCTTCCTCTCTGCGACCCCATTTTTCTGTGGGATATGAGGCGCTATGAGTTCTCTTTGAATTCCTTCTTTTCTACAGAAGTCTCTGAATTCGCCCGAGATATATTCACCACCATTATCGTTTCATAGAGCTTTCACTTGCTTCCCCGACTCCTTCTCCACCAATTATTTAAACTCACAGAATTTTTAGAATGTTTCACTCTTATTCTGCATGAAGAAGATCCAGAATCTACGAGAATATTCATCAACAAAAATAACATAATACCTATGTTTTGTTGTTGAAGCAACCGAGAAAGGTCCACACACGTCTGTGTGAATTCTCTCCAAGATCACCGAAGCACATTTCTCCTTCTCATGAAAGGTGGTCTTCACAAACTTACCCATATTACATCCCTTGCACTAATCTAACTGCGCAAGAGTACCCTTGGAAGTCAAGTAGAAATCTGCTGCAAAATCTTCAAAGCGCCATGGTGAAGATGGCCCAATCTCCTATGCCATAATTTTCCCTCATCCCGGCTCACCACTTCTTCTGCTTTTCCCATCATTGCAACATAGCCATCTACCTCCAACTTGTAGAGATTCTTAACTCGAATCCCTCTCCTCTTGGTTTGACCCATTGTTTTATGTCGTAGGAAATCTTTTCCATCACTAAAAACAATGTCATAACCTTTGTCTTCCAACATTGCAACCGAGACCAAGATCTTCTTCAAACCTGGAACATGCATAACATCTTTCAACAAAAATGGATTACCTGACTCCCTCTCAAAGGTAATGGTCCCAATTCTGATTTCACTGTATTGACCATCGTCGCCCATCTCTATATGCATTTGAAGGTCCTTCTCCTCCAAGTCACTAAAAAACTGCTTGTCTCCCATCATATGGAAATACGCACCACTATTAAGATACCACACCGATCCCATATAGCTTGAAACCAAGCATGTGATCAAAGAGAAATCAAGTTCAAATTGCGAGGCTAAGGCCTCTCCAGCTGCATCTCCAGCAGCCTTCTTGTTCTTCTTCTTCTGTGGGCAGTTAGTGGCGAAATGCCCATGTTTGTGACAGTGAAAACACTTCAGCTTGGACAAATCCTGCTTCTTGTTTTTAGCTTCGGATTTTGAAGGAAATTTCTTCCCCTTCCCTTTCCTTTCTTTGGAAACCAAAGTGAAACTCTCTTCATATTCATTCTTCTATGAAGAGCCATCCTAGGTACTTCGCCTTATCTCCTCCGGCACAAGATCCGATCAAAGTCGCTTCCATCCTGGCAGTTTCTCCCGTCCATTGACAGAGTATTCGTAGCTATGCCAACTCTTCAGAAGCCCAAGGAGAGCCAAGCTCACCAATTATTCATCATCAACAGTAATCCCCACACTTCCCAGTTCATCCCTACAGTGGACAAACTTCGTGAGATATTTTGGAATACTATCGCCCTTCTCCATTTTTATTTTTCCGAGCTTATCTTTTAGCACCAACATCCTCTGGTTGTTGCTACTTTGGAACAAATCTGTCAAATCCTTCCACATTGCAAATGGAGTGGCTTTCCCGTGAAGGTTGGATACAATATGGTCCTTCACACCTTCCAACAGAATTCTTCTTTTCTTTGCTATCTTCTTTTTCCATGTGTCAAGTAATGCAGCATCACTAGATCCAAGCTTAGGAACATCGCTATCAATGAACTCCTTCAGTCCATTATCTTCCAGCACCGCCTCCATCCTATCCTTCTAGGCTATGTAATTCAAGTTTCCCTTAAGGGCATACTCCAATCACAACCCATTGAAATACATTTCAATGTATACTCAACTGTCGCACCAAGAATTTTTTGCAGCAAATTTGAATTGTCCACCAGCACAAACTCAGCAATTCTTCACAATTTCAATCTTAAATAATTAACACTACTCTGATACCATGTAGAAATTATATACAATATGCATGTATATATAAATATTCTCTTGATCTAACAATATTTTATCTTCTTGCTAAATACAAAATCCTTCCACTGTTAATCTTTTGCGGAAATTAAATCAATTGCAAACACTTGAAGCAATAAAAACAATCGCACATAACACAGTTGTTTAACGGGAAAGCCTGAAGCTGAAAACCCCAAATATCATATATTATGTATCATGGAGATCATGTAACAATCTCATACAAATCTTAGTACATCAAGCTCTTAGTACAATCAATCGTCACACACTAACATGAAGAAATCTACAAATCCATGCACCGATTTCTTGCCACCTGATAGCCTGCCTCCACTACACAATCCCTGTTGAAGAAGACCCCTGAATGAATTCAAATCAACCTTAATTGCACTGCACAATACTCATTGGAAACTCCAATGTGTGTGTGGTGCAATCAATGCATCACTATAGTCACAACAGATAGTCCATCTTGCCCTTTCACCTATCTCTCCACTAGGTCTCCACTGGAATTGACATGCATTGTAGTTAATTGATGTATTGTTCAGTTGATTAATGAGTTATTATTTTTGAATTAATTAAATAATTAATTCACTCCACTCTCACTAGTGTATCATTCAGTTAGACTAGATACAACTAGCTCAACTGAGTTTAACTCCATTAACTGAGTTAAACTGAATAACAACTCCATGAACTACTCTTCCAACTCTGCCATAACTTTTCCACTTTAGTTATAATTGAGTCCTCCATCCATGAACCACCATTAAACCCTAGGAATTGCGTAATTCCTTTAGCCCACTGATTTTCCAAATCTCTTCACTGAAATAAAGTGCTCCAAGAGAATAAGTTGTTTTTTATTGTCGGATTATTATTAAGAGCTAATAATAATCAACACTTTTATTTTTAGATCGACGATCTATAAATAGACTTCACCCAATATTCTAAAAATATAATTTCATCTATTTTTCCAACTTTACCAACCATCCACAAAAAACATCCTGCAACTTCTAAAATATGATCACCATGTCTAAAAATAGGCATAGTCTAAAAATAGATTTGCACCTAAAAATAGCCTGCGGGCCCACTTAGTGAAGGCGACTCATTTTCACTAAGCTCATCATCTTGTTGAATCTCAAGTTGGAAAATTAGATGAAATTCTATTTTTATAATATTGGGCGAAGTCTATTTATAGATCATCGATCTAAAATAGAAGTGTCGATTATTATTAGCTCTTAATAATAATCTGACAATAAACATCAACTTATTCTCTTGGAGCACTTAATTTCAATGTACAGATTTGGAAAATCAGTGGGCTGAAGGAATTACACAATTCCTAGGGTTTACTGGTGGTTCATGCATGGGGGACTCAGTTAGAACTGAAGTGGAAAATTTATGACAGAGTTGGAAGAGTAGTTCATGGAGTTTTTATTCAGTTTAACTCAGTTAATGGAATTAAACTCAGTTGAGCTAGTTGTATCTAGTCTAACTGAATGATACATTAGTGATATTGGAGTGAATTAATTAGTTAATTAATTCACAAATAATAACTCATTAATCAACTAAACAAATACAACAGTTAACTACAGTGCATGTAAGTTCCAGTGGAGAACCAATGGAGAGATAGGTGAAAGGGAAAGATGGACTATCTGTTGTGACTATAGTGATGCATTTATTGCACCACACACACATTGGAGTTACCATTGAGGATTACACAGTGCAAGAAAGGGTAATTCAAATTCATTCAGAGCTATTCTTCAGTAGGGATTGTGCGGAGGCAGGCTATCAGGTGGCAAGAAATCGGTGCATGGATTTGCAGATTTCTTCTTGTTAGTGTGTGACTATTGATTGTACTGAGAGCTTGATGTACTAAGCTTTGTATTATATTGTTACATGATCTCCATGATACATAATATATGATATTTGGGGTTTTCAGCTTCAGGCTTTCCCATTAAACAACTGTGTTATGTGTGATTGTTTTTATTGCTTCATGTGTTTGCAATTGATATTAATTTCCGCAAAATATTAACAATGGAAGGATTCTGTATTTAGCAAGAAGATAAATATTGTTAGATCAGGAGAATATGGATATATACATGCATCTTGTATATAATTTCTACATGGTACCAGAGCAGTGTTAATTCTTGAAGATTGCAATTTTGAAGAATTGTTGAGTTTGTGCTGGTGGACAATTCGAATTTGCTGCAGAAAATTCTTGGTGTGACAATTGAGTATACATTGAAATGTCTTTCAATGGGTTGAGATTGGAGTATGCCCTTGATGGGAGCTCAAATTACATAACCTGGAAGGATAGGATGGAGGCGGTGTTGGAAGATAATGGACTGAAGGAGTTCATCGATAGCGATGTTCCTAAGCCGAGATCTAGCGATGTTGCATTACTTGACACATGGCAAAAGAAGATAGCAAAGACATGAAGAATTTTGTTGGAAGGTGTGAAGGACCATATTGTGTCTAGCCTTCACGGGAAAGCAACTCCATTTGCAATGTGAAAGGCTTTGACATATTTTTTCCAAAGCAGCAGCAACTAGAGGAAGTTGGCACTGAAAGATAAGCTCAGAAAAATAAAAATGGAGAAGGGCGAAAATATTCCAAAATATCTCACAAAGTTTGTCCACTGTAGGGATTAACTGGGAAGTGTGGGGATTACTATTGATGATGAAGACTTGGTGAGCTTGGCTCTCCTTGGGCTTCTGAAGAGTTGGCATAGCTACGACGACTTTGTCAATGGACAGGAGAAACTACCAGGATGGGAGCGACTTTGGTCGGATCTTGTGCAGGAGGAGATAAGGCAAAGTACCTAGGATGGCTCTTCATCGATAAATGAAGATGAAGAAAATTGCGCTTTGGCTGCCAAAGAAAGGAAAGGGAAGGGGAAGAAATTTCCTTCAAAATCCGAAGCTAAAGACAAGAAGCAAGATTTTTCCAAGCTGAAGTGTTTTCACTGTCACAAACATGGGAATTTCGCCACTAACTGCCCACAGAAGAAGAAGAACAAGAAGGTTTTTGGAGCTGCAGCTGGAGAGGCCTTAGCCTCGAAATTTGAACTTGATTTATCTTTGATCGCATGCTTGGTTTCAAGCTATATGGGATCGGTGTGGTATCTTGATATTGGTGCATCTTTCCATATGACGGGAGACAAGGAGTTTTTTAGTGACTTGGAGGAGAAGGACCTTCAAATGCATATAAAGATGGGCGACGATGGTCCATACAGTGCAACCGGCATTGGGACCATTACCCTTGAGAGGGAGTCAGATAATCCATTTCTGTTGAAAGATTTTATGCATGTTCCGGGTCTGAAGAAGAACTTGGTCTCGATCGCAATGTTGGAAGACAAAGGTTATGACATTGTTTTTAGCAATGGAAAATATTTCCTGCAACATAAAACAATGGGTCAAACAAAGAGGATAGGGATTTGAGTTAAGAATATCTACAAGCTTGAGGTAGATGGTTGCGCTGCAATGATGGGCAAAGCAGAAGAAGTGGTGAGCTGGGATAAGAGCAAATTATGGCACAGGAGATTGGGCCATCTTCACCGTGGTGCTTTGAAGATTTTCATGCAGATTTCTACTAGACTTCCCAAAGGGTACTCTTGTGCATTCACATCAGTGCAAGGGATGTACTATGGGTAATTTTGTGAAGACCACATTTAATGAGAAGGATAACCGTGCTTTGGTGATCCTTGAGAGAATTCACATAGACATGTGTGGACCTTTCTCGGTTGCTTCAACGGCAAAACACAGGTATTATGTTATATTTGCTTATGAATATTCTCGTAGATGCTGGATCTTCTTCATGCAGAAGAAGAGTGAAACATTCTCAAAGTCCTGTGAGTTTAAAGCATTGGTGGAGAAGGAGTCGGGGAAGCAAGTGAAAGCTCTACAGAGCGATAATGGTGGTGAATACATCTCTGGTGAATTCAAATACTTATGTAGCAAAGAAGGAATTCGAAGAGAACTCATAGCGCCTCATAACCCACAACAGAATGGGGTCGCGGAGAGGAATAATAGAACAATCGTGGGTACTGCATGAGCTATGCTTGAGAGGGAGCTAGACTTGCATGTAGAGGATGAATTTCTTATTCCCAAAGATGAACCTCGAGATGTGGATCAGCCACAGGAGGATATTCATGGAGTGGAGGAATCCACTCATGCATAACCAAACATCAGACAAGGCAGAAAGCGTACCACAGAAGTTGAGAGACTGAAGCTTGATGCGGCACAGAATGTAGGAGTCCCTACATCACAGCACAGACAGAGATAGTCACCTGACTGATTTACTGGATACATGGCTCTCATGAGCAAGTGTATCATGACAGAGCCATATTCTTTTGAAGAAGCAGTGTAGGAGACCTCATGGATAGATGCCATGGTGGAGGAGTATGACTCCATTGTCAAAAACAGTGCTTGGGAGATTGTTCCAAGGCCAGTGGGTAAATCAGTTGTAGGATCAAGATGGATTTACAAGGTAAAGCAAGCAGCTGATGGGAGCGTAGAGAAGTTTAAGGCAAGATTTTTTTCCCGGGGTTTCTCACAGATTGAGGGAGTTATGGCCTAAATCTCCTCGAGAATGAAAAAGGCAGAATCTAGGGTAACATCAAACCATGCTCAGCCTTGTAGCTAGGCCTACAAGGACAGGAGAGGGCTCTCTCCGTGAAAGAATATTCAATGGAATACAATAAATGGAATAATATTAGGGTAGGTAAAATGATGGGGAAAAGGCTTTTAATAAAATAAATGAATTTTCAGGGATGTGTGGGAAAAAATGGGACAGCTGAAACCGGGAATTAAATCAAGATATAGGGTATTTCATGGGGCAAAATAGACAGGAAACTTAGCAAATAAATCTCAATAGGGATGGGATGGACAGACTAGTGAGGAGCTGAAAAGGGCACAATAAATGGATCATTTTCAAACAGAAGAAAAACACAGAGCATGAATGATTTCAGTAGGCATAGCATATAGAATGGATTCTACCTTTCTATCTTGAAAGCATTCGAAAAGAGATGTTTATGAACGAGAGGTGAAACATAACAATTTACATATGAAACCAAGGAGAGAAACAAATGCTAAATCTCATACCACATGGATCCCATAAATCGGAGCTGCATATTTTATTAATCCCTGTCAAACTGTACAATGGGCGCAAAATGTTCTTCCGCACTTTTCCCCTACTGCTCCATCACAGAACTATGATTTACCATTACAATAAATAGGCTGGAATGTGGGAACATAGATCCACATAAAGAGGAGTTGTTATAACAACTCAAGAACTGAAAACTAAAGACAGAAAACAAGACCCAATAATCTTTCTGAAAGGAAGAGCTGCGTTACATTTGAATTTTTGTTGATAACCAATGAGGAGGCGAAACCTGTAGCATAGATCCCTTTGAATCGTCACTGAGGAAAAAATAGGCAATCCGATCCTATTTCTTTGCTGTTGTAGATATATTCGTTTTAATTTAAGCTCTTTCGACCAACTGACCGTCGCTTTGCTTTCCACTATTTCTTTTGAATAAAGCTGACTTTTTTATAAAATATTTTGAAATAAAACTGAAATGAAATAATACTCTCGGTGAAGGGAAATATTTCTTTGAATGGGAAAAATGGAAGGGAAGGAGGCGGGAAATCATATGTAAATCACAATCGCAATGGACGGGGCAGAGAGATATAACATAATAAAACACATTGTAATATGTTTGTAATCGGCGCCATCGCAATCGGAATCGGAAGGACCGGTGAAGGGGAGATAACAATGAAGTGACAGGAAACTCCGATGTGATTTAAGTCATAAGGGTAATCGGAATCGGAATCGGGAGTTTTGGGAGCAAAGTATCATATAATATATGCCTCCGACATGATAGGGTAATGCCTTTGCATAAAACGAAATAAACAAAAATTATACTTAACAAAGGCAAAGGGCTATATTATGGATGAGCGGAGGATTAAAATGGTGGGACCGGGGTCAATCGCAATTGGAAGTAAAAGGGGAGCGGAGTGCAACATATGTGAAATGCCAATGCCGATGGCTCGATTTACTTTGAGCCGTCGGATCAGCAGCGGTAAATCGACGGTCGGATGTGCATCGGATGGTTTCAATCGGCGGGTTCAATCAGAGGGGGACGATCGGAGGCGCCGATTGCGATGGAGCGATCGCATACGGGCCATCCGATCGTCGAAAGGATCAATGGTTGGGATTAAATCGAGCGGGGCCGATCGGAGGTTCTAATATAATGTTGTGATGCGATTGGGGGTGCGATCGGGAGATCGGAGGAGGGGCTGCGATGAATCGCATCAGAACTTTTTGCGATTGGCCAATCAGAGGGTTCTTATAAAATGAGCGATGCGATCGGGGGTTGCGATCGGGACTTAACGCGATCGCATCGGAATTTTCGTTAAGAAGAGGGCTGATTGGAGCGGAAATATCATATGCTGTGATTGTAATGGGAAACGGCGGGGGTTATATAATATAGACCCTTTTTTATTACAAAGTTCTATGCATGGAAGGGAAGTGGTTATGATCGGTGGGGAATTTATATGTATAACATAAACTTTATTATAAAGTTTAGGGGTAATGGTAGGGAAGTGGTTTTTGAATGTATTAATGCAATTTTTTCCATCTAAAGGGGAAAAGGGGATTTTCTAAGTAAAATATTAAACTTTAAACATAAAATTTAAGGGAAGCATGGGAAGTTTAGGGTATAGGAGACTTTTTACTTCACTTAGGCATAAAATTCAATCCAGAAGTCAGTTTTAAGAGTGTAATATACCGTTGGAAAGCTCTTTCTGGGCTCCTTCTGATGGATCTACTTGGAGAATGATTTGGCATTGAACATGCTGTGAAAAAAATCCTCATAAGGCAGGAGGATGACGTTGTGGAGAAAACGGCTTCTGAATTGCGACTTTGAGTTTATTGACTTTCTCATGACCTTGCTGATATTTATTGATACTTGGCTCATTAATTTGACCATGGTGAGGCCCTAGAAACTAATGAGACCCATCCTATGGCCTACTGACATGATTTTGAGAATGAAAGTGACTAATAACTAAAGACCATAGAGAGGAAAATCAACAAGTACCTCATGAGGGAAAACTGATAAAAAATTACTACCATCAATGAATCCATGACCTAACGAAATGGTGAAATTTATTGGTATGGGACTCCTAATATGCAAATGCAAAAAAGCAGTTTTGATCACTGATGGAAATATGAATAGACTGACACTAACATTGGCTCCAATGGGGATGATAGCTCCTTGGAGGTGCCAAGAACTACAGATCTCTAGGAAAGCAGGCAGTGCCTTCGTCCATTGGGCATGGAGTCAAAACACTAAAACTGACATTATTCAAACTGACTCTGACTTAAGACTAAGACTGACAATCATAATAAAACCAAACTGAGTTAAGACATGACTAAAACACAATTGACAAACTGGAAAAATACTCATAATTGAGCTTATTCATCGAACCTACTCTAATTGTTGCTTTCACCACCTGATCAAGTGAAATGGAACAACCAATGCAACCATGTAAGCATCCTGGCTACTATTTGAATGCTCCCCAAGTGCTTCCTAATGAGCAAGTAGAGAGAAGAACTGAAAGGCAACTCCCATGGAAATTTGGAATCAGGTTGAATCTTGATAAACTTGCAAAACATGAGTTGACTGGATGTCCTCAATAATGCTGCAAAATGATCTTCATAAGAATAGCTATTGATTTCAATTAATACATCACTGTTCTGGTCCAGGTAATCTCCATACCATGATTTTAAAAATTTCTTAACATTTGTGTTGTCTTTCTCTAATGATTAAAGCAAGTTGACAAAAGGATTCTAAAATTCGTGAATAACCAAACTCTGTTGTTGATCCCAAACAAAACAAAAGTCTTCTTCATTAGTCTCCTCATATGACTGCAAACCTTGATATGGGCTTAGTAATGAAATGTCTGCTAAACAAGACAATGAAGTCGTCTTTAGAATTAAGTTACTATCAACACTCTTTTCTGACACATGTTTAGCCAATGGAGAAGGACCTTTACAACAAACATCATCCAACACATGAGCTATAGGGTCATAAAAAACTTGAAAAGACTGTTGTGACGTATCTATTGACTTTAATGAGACTGTATGACACTTTTTAGACTGCTCATCCTTTTCTTTAGAGATATTATGAAAATTCTTCTTTAAGAATTGAAATGCTTCAAAACATAAGGGTACAAAATCCTCTTGCATCATTAGATCATATGTTTCAGCTTCCAAGCCTTCATCTGTAATCTAACTTTCAATTGCGTTTGGTGGCTGCAAGCCTGGAGCTAGGGATGATTTTATATCGCAAATGATTTCCTCAGTCGTTTTAGGGGAAGATTTCTCATTAAAAACTTGCTCAAGAATTTCACTATCTGTCTCAACCTCAACATTAAAACTGAGAGATTGTTGATTTCTAATTGCATGAAAGTTATCTTTGATGAACTGAATTGAAGTGAAACAAAGAGGCAGAGATCCTTCACTTACTTGAAAATTTTCCAGACTTTCCTCATCACTGTCCTGGATGATATGCATCGGATGATTATTGTTTTCAAGATGTTGAAATGGAACTTCCTCCCACAAATCAGGAGTTGATTGTGCTGTAAGACTAGCTTGTGTTTGGAAAAAATCATCATCATCGTATTGATCAAATTTTGGAAAATCATCAACATAAAACATATCATCAAGCATACCAGTCATATCAACGGATCTCTCTTCTCCCAGATGTTCTATAACACAGTCATTGTCAGATCGATGAAAACTGGGATAAGAAAGAGAATGTTTTGGATCAGCCACTTTTTCTTGAACATCCATTTCATTCCTGGCAGTGATTTTCCGCACCATTTTTTCCATTGTGTTTACCAAAAGGTCAAGCTTTACCTCTGAAGGTGTCAGGTGCTCTACAACATTCTTCTTTTCTTCTTCCTTCAGCTTTGCTCTTCTGATCAATAGATTAGCTTCTGCATCTACTGCATTGTTATGTATCTCTTCAAGTGTTGCTAAGTTCCTTTCTCTTAGCTGAAACTCCATTTCTGGATCAAAAGCACTCGGGTAATGTAAGAGAGTTGAGCCAGGAGGGGGTCTTATATTGACAGGTATCGAATAATAGACTCGATTGAATCTAGCGGAAAACTATTGTATTGTCTCCCCTAACTGTCTTTTCAGCTGGGCATACTCTTCTAAAATCAGGAAAGGGTTATTTCTAACCACCCATCTGTCGAGGAAGACTCTGAAAAACTGTTGGAATTATGAGATGCTCGCATCAGGCAGGGTTTTGAACCAACTCTTGACGTTGCCTTGCAAAGAAAGAGAAAAAATCCTAATACTAACATCTTCTTTATCAACTTCAAAAAGGTCTAGGAAAGTCTCAACATTCTGCACATGTTGCTCAGTGTTGACATTGTTACATTCACCATCAAATCTCGACAAATATAGATAATAATTTGCAGGGAAAGCATGGATTACAGAGGGTAAAACAAGAGGTTTATACCTATCCGGGACTATAAAAGGTGTAGGAGTATGCACAGGAGCTACGGGATTAGTCTTGGTCTCTTTAGGCTCATCAATCTGAAGAGGGTCATCAAAAGATTTGGGAAAAGGATGGAGGCCAAGATCAAAGGACAACTCAGTTTTTACACTTTTTGAATAGGTAGAATCAAGATTTTGATCTCCTTTATCATACAGCAAATTCTGAAAAAATTTCAGGATAGCTTCAGGAAAAGTAAAGAGGTAATTTACCAGAAATCAGATTAGATCTTGAATACCATTACACTTTGGATACCTGAACTTTGTGTAAGATCTTTCCATTTTCCTGCAGAAAGAGTCGGTCCTCCAGTGGAGTCTTTGCATTGAGTTGGAGTCGCCAGGTGAATGATTCTAGCCTTTCGATGTCTGATCGTTGTCCACCATCAACAACCAGATCTGAACTTGATTATATTTTACTGAGGAAACTAGATGTTTAGTTCATAAACTAGACAGGAGATTGACTGAAGCAGCATTCATCTACTTTCGCTAATGCAAAGCAAGAGCGTTTCGAAGGCTACCTGGAATAACTTCAGGCTCCGTCTATAGTTTATAAAATGAATAACATTAAAAAACAAAAAATCTTGAGTTCCCTAGTATGGTCGCCACTATGTTATGGCCTAAATCTACCCCAGGCTGAAAAGGGCAGAATCTAGGGTAACATCAAACCACGCTCAGCCTTTTAGCTAGCCCTACAAGGACAGGAGAGGGCTCTCTCCGTGAAATAATATTAAATGGAATACAATAAATGGACTGATATTAGGCTAGGTAAAATGATGGGGAAAAGGCTATTAATAAAATAAATGAATTTTCAGGGATGTGTGGGACAAAATGGGACAGCTGAAACTGGGAATTAAATCAGGATACAAGGTATTTCATGGGGAAAAATAGACAGGAAACTTAGCAAATAAAGCTAAATAGGGATGGGATGGACAGACTGGCGAGGAGATGAAAAGGGCACAATAAATGGATCCTTTTCAAACAAAAGAAAAACACACAGCATGAATGATTTCCCAAGGCAGAGCATATAGAATGGATTCTACCTTTCTATTTTGAAAGCATTCGAAAAGAGATGTTTATGAACGAGAGGTGAAACATAACAATTTACATATGAAACCAAGGAGAGAAACAAATGCTAAATCTCATACCACATTGATCCCACAAATCAGAGCTACATATTTTATTAATCCCTGTCAAACTGTACAATGAGCGCAAAATGTTCTTCCACACTTTTCCCCTACTGCTCCATCACAAAACTATGATTTACCATTACAATAAATAGGCTGGAATGTGGGAACATAGATCCACATAAAGAGGAGCTGTTATAACAGCTCAAGAACTGAAAACTAAATATAGAAAACAAGAGCCAATAATCTTTCCAAAAGGAAGAGTTGTGTTACATTTTAATTTTTGCTGATAACCAATGAGGAGGCGAAACCTGTAGCATAGATCCCTTTGAATCGTCACTGAGGAAAAAATAGGAAATCTGATCCTATTTATTTATTGTTGTAGATATCTTCGTTTTAATTTAAGCTCTTTCGACCAACTGACTGTCGCTTTTCTTTCCACTATTTCTTTTGAATAAAACTGACTTTTTTATAAAATATTTTGAAATAAAACTGAAATGAAATAATACTCTTGGTGAAGGGAAATATTTCTTTGAATGGGAAAAATGGAAGGGAAGGAGGCGGGAAATCATATGTAAATCGCAATCGCAATGGACGAGGCAGAGAGATATAACATAATAAAACACATTGTAATATGTTTGTAATCGTCGCCATCGCAATCGGAATCGGAAGGACCGGGGAAGGGGAGATAACAATGAAGTGACAGGAAAATCCGATGTGATTTAAGTCATAAGGGTAATCGGAATCGGAATCGGGAGTTTTGGGAGCAAAGTATCATATAATATATGCCTCCGACATGATAGGGTAATGCCTTTGCATAAAACGAAATAAACAAAAATTGGACTTAACAAAGGCAAAGGGCTATATTATGGATGAGCGGAGGATTAAAATGGTGGGACCGGGGTCAATCGCAATCGGAAGTAAAAGGGGAGTGGAGTGCAACATATGTGAAATGTCAATGTCGATGGCCCGATTGACTTTGAGCCGTCAGATCGGTGGGGGTAAATCGACGGTCGTATGTGCATCAGAGGGTTTCAATCGGCGGGTTCAATAGGAGGGGGATGATTGGAGGCGCCGATTGCGATGGAGCGATTGCATACGGGACGTCTAATCGTCGATCGAATCAACGGTCGAGATTAAATCGGGCGGGGCCGATCGGAGGTTCTAATAGAATTTTGTGATGTGAACGGGGGTGTGATCGGGATATCGGAGGAGGGGCTGTGATGAATCCCATCGGAACTTTTTGTGATTGGCCAATTAGAGGGATCTTATAAAATGAGCGATGCGATCGGGGTTTGCGATCGGGACTTAACGTGATCGCATCAGAATTTTCGTTAAGAAGAGGGCTGATTGGAGCGGAAATACCATATGCTGTGATTGTAATGGGAAATGGCGGGGGTTATATAATATAGACCCTTTTTTATTACAAACTTCTATGCATGGAGGGGAAGTGGTTATGATTGATGGGGAATTTATATGTATAACATAAAGTTTATTATAAAGTTTAGGGGTAATGGTGGGGAAGTGGTTTTTGAATGTATTAATGCAATTTTTGCCATCGGAAGGGGAAAAAGGGATTTTCTAAGTAAAATATTAAACTTTAAACATAAAATTTAAGGGAAACATGGGAAGTTTAGGGTATAGGGGACTTTTTACTTCACTTAGGCATAAAATTCAATCCAGAAGTCAGTTTTAAGAGTGTAATATACCGTTGGAAAACTGTTTCCGGGCTCCTTCTGATGGATCTACTTGGAGAATGATTTGGCGCTGAACATGCTGTGAAAAACTCCTCAAAAATCAGGAGGATGACGTTGTGGAGAAAACAGCTTCTGAATTGCGACTTTGAGTTTATTGACTTTCTCATGACCTTGCTGATATTTATTGATACTTGGCTCATTAATTTGACCATGGTGAGACCCTAGAAACTAATGAGACCCATCCTATGGCCTACTGACATGATTTTGAGAATGAAAGTGACTAATGACTAAATACCATAGAGAGGAAAATCAACAAGTACCTCATGAGGGAAAACTGATAAAAAATTACTACCATCAATGAATCCATGACCTAACGGAATGGTGAAATTTATTGGTATGGGACTCCTAATATGAAAATGAAAAAAAGTAGTTTTGATCACTGATTGCAATATGACTAGACTGACACTAACATTGGCTCCAATGGGGATGATAGCTCCTTGGAGGTGCCAAGAACTATAGATCTTTGGGAAAGCAGGCAGTGCCTTCGTACATAGGGCATGGAGTCAAAACACTAAAACTGACATTATGCAGACTGACTCTGACTTAAGACTAAGACTGACAATCATAATAAAACCAAACTGAGTTAAGACATGACTAAAACACAATTGAAAAACTGGAAAAATACTCATAATTGAGCTTATTCATCGAACCTACTCTAATTTTTTCTTTCACCACCTGATCAAGTGAAATGGAACAACCAATGCAACCATGTAAGCATCCTGGCTGCTATTTGAATTCTCCCCAAGTGCTTCCTAATGAGCAAGTAGAGAGAATAACTGAAAGGTAACTCCCATGAAAATTTGGAATCAGGTTGAATCTTGATAAACTTGCAAAGCATGAGTTGACTGGATGTCCTCAAGAATGTTGCGAAAGGATCTTCATAAGAATAGCTATTGATTTCCATTAATACATCACTGTTATGGTCCAGGTAATCTCCATACCTTGATTTTAAAAATTTCTTAACATTTGTGCTGTCTTTCTCTGATGATTGCAGCAAGTTGACAAAAGGATCCTGAAATTTTTGAATAACCAAACTCTGTTTCTGAACCCAAAAAACACAAAATTCTTCTTCATCAGTCTCCTCATATGACTGCAAACCTTGATATGGGCTTAGTAATGAAATGTCTGCTGAACAAGACAATGAAGTCATCTTTCGAATTAAGTTACTATCAACACTCTTTTCTGACACATGTTTAGCCAATGGAGAAGGACCTTTACAACAAACATCATCCAACACATGAGCTATAGGGTCATAAAAAACTTGAAAATATTGTTGCGACATATCTATTGACTTTAATGAGACTGTATGACACTTTTCAGACTGCTCATCCTTTTCATTAGAGATATTATGAAAATTCTTCTTTAAGAACTAAAATGCTTCAAAACATAAGGGTACAGAATCCTCTTGCATCATTAGATCATATGTTTCAGCTTCCAAGCCTTCATCTGTAATCTGACTTTCAATTGCGTTTGGTGGCTGCAAGCCTAGAGCTAGGGAAGATTTTATATCGCAAATGATTTCCTCAGTCATTTCAGGGGAAGATTTCTCATTAACAACTTGCTCAAGAATTTCACTATCTGTCTCAACCTCAACATTAAAACTGAGAGATTGTTGATTTCTAATTGCATGAAAGTTATCTTTGATGAACTGAATTGAAGTGAAACAAAGAGGCAAAGATCCTTCACTTACTTCAAAATTTTCCAGACTTTCCTCATCACTGTCATGGATGATATGCATCAAATGATTACTATTTTCAAGCTGTTGAAACGGAACTTCCTCCCAAAAATCAGCAGTTGATTGTGCTGTAAGACTAGCTTGTGTTTGGAAAAAATCATCATCATCGTATTGATTGAATTTTGGCAAATCATCAACATAAAACATATCATCAAGCATACCAGTCATATCAACGGATCTCTCTTCTCCCAGATGTTCTATAACACAGTCATTATCAGATCGACGAAAATTGGGATAAGAAAGAGAATGTTTTGGATCAGCCACTTTTTCTTGAACATCCATTTCATTCCTGGCAGTGATTTTCTGCACCATATTTTCCACTGCGTTTACCAAAAGGTCAAGCTTTACCTCTGAAGGTGTCAGGTGCTCTACAACGTTCTTCTTTTCTTCTTCCTTCAGATTTTCTCTTCTGATCAATAGATTAGCTTCTACATCTACTGCACTATTTTGTATCTCTTCAAGTGTTTCTAAGTTCCTTTCTCTTAGATGAAACTCCATTTCTGGATCAAAATCACTCGGGTAATGTAAGAGAGTTGAGCCAGGAGGGGGTCTTATATTGACAGGTATCGAATAATAGACTCGATTGAATCTAGCGAAAAACTATTGTACTGTCTCCCCTAACTGTCTTTTCAGCTGGGCATACTCGTCTAAAATCAGGAAAGGGTTATTTCTAACCACCCATCTGTCGAGGAAGACTCTGAAAAACTGTTGGAATTATGAGATGCTCGCATCAGGCAGGGTTTTGAACCAACTCTTGACGTTTCCTTGCAAAGAAAGAAAAAAAGCCTAATACTAACATCTTCTTTATCAACTTCAAAAAGGTCTAGGAAAGTCTCAACATTCTGCACATGTTGCTCAGCGTTGACATTGTTACATTCACCATCAAATCTCGGCAAATATAGATAATAATTTGCAGGGAAAGCATGGATTACAGAGGGTAAAACAAGAGGTTTATACCTTTCCGGGACTATAAAAGGTGTAGGAGTATGCACAGGAGCTACGGGATTAGTCTTGGTCTCTTTAGGCTCATCAATCTGAAGAGGGTCATCAAAAGATTTGGGAAAAGGATGGAGACCAAGATCAAAGGGAAACTCAGTTTTTACACTTTTTGAATAGGTAGAATCAAGATTTTGATCTTCTTTATCATACAGCAAATTCTGAAAAAAATTCAGGATAGCTTCAGGAAAAGTAAAGAGGTAATTTACCAGAAATCAGATTAGATCCTGAATGCCATTCCACTTTTGATACCCGAACTTTGTGTAAGATCTTTCCATTTTCCTGCGGAAAGAGTTGGTCCTCCAGTGGAGTCTTTACATTGAGTTGGAGTCGCTAGGTGAATGATTCCAGCCTTCAGATGTCTGATTGTTGTCCACCATCAACAACCAGATCTGAACTTGATTATATTTTACTGAGGAAACCAGATGTTCAGTTCATAAACTAGACCGAAGATTGACTGAAGCAGCATTCATCTACTTTCGCTAATACAAAGCAAGAGCGTTTCGAAGGCTACCTGGCATAGCTTCAGGCTCCATTTGTAGTTTATAAATTGAATAACATTAACAAACAAAAAATCTTGAGTTCCCCAGTATGGTCGCCACTATGTTATGGCCTAAATCTACACCAGGCTTAAAAAGACAGAATCTACGGTAACATCAAACCACGCTCAGCCTTCTATCTAGCCCTACAAGGACAGGAGAGGGCTCTAGCCATGGAATAATATTCAATGGAATACAATAAATGGACTGATATTAGGCTAGGTAAAATGATGGGGAAAAGGCTTTTAATAAAATAAATGAATTTTCAGGGATGTGCGGGACAAAATGGGACAGCTGAAACCGGGAATTAAATCAGGATACAGGGTATTTCATGGGGAAAAATAGACAAGAAACTTAGCAAATAAAGCTAAATAGGGATGGGATGGACAGACTGGCGAGGAGCTGGAAAGGGCACAATAAATGGATCCTTTTCAAATAGAAGAAAAACACAGAGCATGAATTATTTCCCAAGGCAGAGCATATAGAATGGATTCTACCTTTCTATCTTGAAAGCATTCGAAAAGAGATGTTTATGAGCGAGAGGTGAAACATAACAATTTACATATGAAACCAAGGAGAGAAACAAATGCTAAATCTCATACCACATGGATCCCACAAATCAGAGCTGCATCTTTTATTAATCCCTGTCAAACTGTACAATGGGCGCAAAATGTTCTTCCACACTTTTCCTCTACTGCTCCATCACAGAACTATGATTTACCATTACAAGAAATAGGCTGGAATGTGGGAACACAGATCCACATAAAGAGTAGCTATTATAACAGCTCAAGAAATGAAAACTAAAGATAGAAAATAAGAGCCAATAATCTTTCCGAAAGGAAGAGCTACGTTACATATTAATTTTTGCTGATAACCAATGAGGAGGCGAAACCTGTAGCATAGATCCCTTTGAATCGTCACTGAGGAAAAAATAGGCAATCCGATCCTATTTCTTTGCTGATGTAGATATATTCGTTTTAATTTAAGCTCTTTCGACCAACTGACTGTCGCTTTGCTTTCCACTATTTATTTTGAATAAAACTGACTTTTTTATAAAATATTTTGAAATAAAACTGAAATGAAATAATACTCTTGGTGAAGGGAAATATTTCTTTGAATGGGAAAAATGGAAGGGAAGGAGGCGGGAAATCATATGTAAATCACAATCGCAATGGACGGGGCGGAGAGATATAACATAATAAAACACATTGTAATATGTTTGTAATCGGCGCCATCGCAATCGGAATCGGAAGGACCGGTGAAGGGGAGATAACAATGAAGTGACAGGAAACTCCGATGTGATTTAAGTCATAAGGGTAATCGGAATCGGAATCGGGAGTTTTGGGAGCAAAGTATCATATAATATATGCCTCCGACATGATAGGGTAATGCCTTTGCATAAAACGAAATAAACAAAAATTATACTTAACAAAGGCAAAGGGCTATATTATGGATGAGCAGAGGATTAAAATGGTGGGACCGGGGTCAATCGCAATCGGAAGTAAAAGGGGAGCGAAGTGCAACATATGTGAAATGCCGATGCCGATGGCTCGATTTACTTTGAGCCGTCGGATCAGCGGCGGTAAATCGACGGTCGGATGTGCATCGGAGGGTTTCAATCGGCGGGTTCAATCGGAGGGGGACGATCGGAGGCGCCGATTGCGATGGAGCGATCGCATACGGGTCGTCCGATCGTCGATCAAATCAATGGTCGGGATTAAATCGGGCGGGGCCGATCGGAGGTTCTAATATAATGTTGTGATGCGCTCGGAGGTGCGATCGGGAGATCGGAGGAGGGGCTACGGTGAATCGCATCGGAACTTTTTGCGATTGGCCAATCGGAGGGCTCTTATAAAATGAGCGATGCGATCGGGGGTTGCAATCGGGACTTAACGCGATCGCATCGGAATTTTCGTTAAGAAGAGGGCCGATTGGAGTGGAAATGTCATATGTTGTGATTGTAATGGGAAATGGCAGGGGTTATATAATATAGACCCTTTTTTATTACAAAATTCTATGCATGGAGGGGAAGTGGTTATGATCGGTGGGGAATTTATATGTATATCATAAACTTTATTATAAAGTTTAGGGGTAATGTTGGGGAAGTGGTTTTTGAATGTATTAATGTGACTTTTGCCATCGGAAGGGGAAAAAGGGATTTTCTAAGTAAAATATTAAACTTTATACATAAAATTTAAGGGAAACATGGGAAGTTTAGGGTATAGGGTACTTTTTACTTCACTTAGGCATAAAATTCAATCCAGAAGTCAGTTTTAAGAGTGTAATATACCGTTGGAAAGATCTTTCCGGGCTCCTTCTGATGGATCTACTTGGAGAATGATTTGGCACTAAAAATGCTATGAAAAACTCCTAAGAAGGCAGGAGGATGACGTTGTGGAGAAAACAGCTTCTGAATTGCGACTTTGAGTTTATTGACTTTCTCATGACCTTGCTGATATTTATTGATACTTGAATCATTAATTTGACCATGGTGAGACCCTATAAACTAATGAGACCCATCCTATGGCCTAATGACATGATTTTGAGAATGAAAGTGACTAATGACTAAATACCATAGAGAGGAAAATCAGCAAGTACCTCATGAGGGAAAACTGATAAAAAATTACTACCATCAATGAATCCATGACCTAACGGAATGGTGAAATTTATTGGTATGGGACTCCTAATATGAAAATGCAAAAAATAAGTTTTGATCACTGATGGCAGTATGACAAGACTGACACTAACAAAGGGGATTGATTATGAAGAAACCTTTGCGCCTGTCGCACGGTATTCTTCCATAAGGACCATCCTTGCTCTCTCAGCGCGGATGGGTTGGCACATTCATCAGATGGATGTGAAGACTGCGTTCCTTAATGGTATCATTTAGGAAAAGGTGTACATTGAGCAACTTGAAGGATTTGAGATCTTCAGTAGCAATTCGCATGTGTGCAGGCTCAAAAGAGCAATGTATGGGCTGAAGCAAGCACCTCGTGCTTGGTACACAGGGATCGACAGCTATTTCACTAGAATTGGCTTCACCAAGAGTGAGGCGGATGCAAACCTGTACCAAATTGTGGTGGAGGGTAAGATTTTAATCATTGTTCTTTATGTTGATGATTTAATACTAAAGGGTGATGAGCAGTTGATACACTCATGCAAGGCAGATCTTGCAAAGGAGTTTGAGATGAAGGATTTGGGCCTCCTTCATTATTTCCTTGGATTGGAAATATGGCAGCAGGAAGGTGAACGGTTTGTGTCTCAAGGAAAGTATGCTTGAGATATACTTGAGAAGTTTCACATGCCAGGCTGCAAACCTATCGACGCTCCTCTTCTAGGAAATTGGAGGAAAGAGGATGCTACATCGGCAAAGGTAGTGGATGCCACTATTTATCAATAGTTGGTGGGTGCACTCATGTATTTAGTTAATACAAGACCGGACATATGCTATGCGCTGAACCAGCTTTCACAAGTGATGGTTAAGCCTACCAAGCTCTTTTGGAAGGCAGACAGGCATGTCCTGAGGTGTCTCAGGGGCACATCTGAGTATGGCTTATGGTACAAACAGAGGGATGAGGTGAAGTTGCATGGCTTCACGGATGCAGATTGGGCACGCAGCCCAATAAATAGAAAGAGCACATCAGGAAGGATTTTCAGTATTGGATCTATGGAAGTTTCCTGGTACAATAGGAAACAAAGATCCATGGCACTCAGTTCAGCGGAAGTAGAATACATGGCAGCAAGTCAAGCTACATGTGAGGCTATCTAGATGAGGAAGATCTTGGTTTGTTCGGTTCACATTTAGATCCTACAGTGATACATTGTGATAATTAGAGTTTCATTAAAATATCTATTAATCATGTGTTTGATGATAGATCTAAACATATTGATATCTGGTATCATCATATCAGAGATTGTGTGCAGCGGAAGATCATGTTGCTTCAATACATTCCTACAAAAGATCAGGATGCAGATATTCTGAAGAAGGCGTTCACCAAGAGAAAATTCGAATACCATAGAGGCAGGATCGGGGTGAAGGATAATCCCTATCTTGTTGAGAGGGAGTGTTGAGATTCAACAAGATGATGATCTTAGTGAAAATGAGTCGCCTTCACTAAGTGGGCCCGCAGGATATTTTTAGGTGAAAATCTATTTTTGGACTATGTCTATTTTTAGACGTGGTGATCATATTTCAGAAGTTGCAGGATGCTATTTGTGGATGGTTGGTCAAGTTGGAAAAATAGATGAAATTCTATTTTTAGAATATTGGGTGAAGTCTATTTATAGATCGTTGATCTAAAAGTAGAAGTGTCGACTATTATTAGCTCTTAATAATAATCCAACGATAAACATCAACTTATTCTCTTGGAGCACTTAATTTCAGTGTGCAGATTTGGAAAATCAGTGGGCTGAAGGAATTATGCAATTCTTATGGTTTACTGGTGGTTCATGCATGGAGGACTCAGTTAGAACTGAAGTGGCAAAGTTATGACAGAGTTGGAAGAGTAGTTCATGGAGTTGTTATTCAGTTTAACTCAGTTAATGGAGTTAAATCCTTGAGCTAGTTGTATCTAGTATAACTGAATGATACACTAGTGAGAGTGGAGTGAATTAATTATTTAATTAATTCACAAATAATAACTCATTAATCAACTGAAAAAATACAACAGTTAACTATAGTGCATGTCAATTCCAGTGGAGAACTAGTGGAGAGATAGGTGAAAGGGCAATATGGACTATCTGTTGTGACTATAGTGATGCATTGATTGCACCACACACACATTGGAGTTGCCAATGAGGATTGCATAGTGTAATAAAGGGTGATTCGAATTCATTCAAAGTTATTCTTCAGCACAGATTGCGTAGTGGAGGCAGACTATCAAGTGGCAAGAAATCAGTGCATGGATTTGCAGATTTGTTCTTGTTAGTGTGTGACGATTGATTGTATTGAGAGCTTGATGTACTAAGCTTTGTATGAGATTGTTACATGATCTCCATGATACATAATAAATGATAGTTGGGATTTTCAGCTTCAATTTTTCCCGTTAAACAACTGTGTTATCTGCGATTTTTTTTATTGCTGCATGTGTTTGCAATTGATTTTAATTTCCACAAAAGATTAATAGTGGAAGGATTATGTATTTAGCAAGAAAATAAATATTGCTAGATCAGGAGAATATGGATATATACATGCATCTTGTATATAATTTCTATAGAACCAAGTAAATTATGTCTAAATCCTTGTTATCCATGATAACGATTAGGTTTGTCTTGAGTTAATTAGGGTAAGTTACTTACGGTTTAATATTTTTTTTTTAATTTGTGATTTTCAAAGATGTTACATGTATAAAGGTCCCCTAGTGATTTTGAAATGTCATTATGAGTCTTTATTTGAGTAATTATCAAGGGAAGTTCCAAATTTTCATTGTCCACAAGTTGATCTAGTCATTATTGTGAGTTTGACAGTTTTACTCACTTTCGCAGAAACTCTAGTTATAAAAACAAAGTATTTGCTATGAAAGTTCCTAAAACATCCGTAGAAAATATGCGGCTGTTAGTAACGGTACAATTTAAAAAAAACACGGGTCAGATTCATGGTGGGTCATAATTACACCTCTTTGTCCTTATTCATCATTCCCACAACGCATAGTTGTATACACATTTTATTCCCTTTCTACTTTCGTGTAGCTTTGTTGTCACAAGCTGGGTCTCATCTCCTTACGAGCTATTATTGGTATCTATAGTTTCGGCCCTGTTGTCTTGTTGGTTTTTTAAGTTGTCTTTAGGAAATTTTTGTAAGTGTCATAGTTGATCTAGTTTCCTTTAAGATATTTGCAGGTGTCAAGAAGCAACTCACTACATTTTGAAGTCATGGCATCACATAGGAAGCAATATAAAGAAGGATCAGTGGTAAGGGAAAGAGTCTAATGTGGGCATACTAGACTTCACAGTGTCCCCTGACACCACTTCTCAAGCTACATAAATCCCTAGGTCAGGTCAAAGACTTAGAAACACAGATGGAAATGGTATAAGTTGAATTGTTGAATAAAGGCCTAAAAATGATTGTACAAATCAATGAAGTTGCTCCATAAGTATGGTAATATTACAATTTTTTTACTATACCATGGCTTATGCTATTAAACAGGCATGTGTAGGCTTCTATGAATGTTTTGGAGGTGATAGAAGTAAGAAAGTGCAAAATCTCAGGAAACTAGGTACTTTCGTAGCAACTCCTAGGCTTGAAGGCAGAAATTTTCTATGAAAGTGTTGTAGCTTTCCATGGAGGTAAACATCAACCACAATTTCAAAAAAAATAAGGCTCAAGGCATTTGTTTAACCCATTAACCTCAAAGAATCCCTTGGAATAGTCATAAAAGTTAAAAAAAAATGTAGAGGGTTGATTTTAACATTTTCTACCAAAGTTTGCTACTGAATTTATGGAAATGATTGTTTTAGTAGTCAACTTCAAGCTCACTTTATGACCAAATGGAAAGGAATTTTGGAAATATGGAAGTTTTTCTTCACCACGCACCCATCTGCAAAAGCCTCTCCCAGTCGTTTCACAGCCATCAGGGTTTATAAAATACGACCTCATCTTTGAGACCTATTTTACATAATTTTACGTATTTGTGCAAAAATTTGAATTTCGACTTGGTGGAGGTCCATCTCATTAAGTTCAACATCCATGTTTCATGATGACACATCAACAATGCAACACATTCTGAAAATAAGTTGGTTGCATTTGATAAGTGTTATTAAAAGAATTTTTTGAGCTATTTAATGATAGAAGAGTCCTTTTTGTGTACAAACTCTGCCAAATGGAAAATATCCCTAGAAGTCTCCATGTGATGTAATTCTATTAGAAATAGGTATCTTAGGTAGGAATTCTAGGTTGGCCCAGGTGGAAGACCATTTTATGAAGGCCTCACTCTATATATGGTGGACTTTTTCACTTTTTGGAGTTGATGAATGTTATGAGGAGGCTAATATGTAATTTTTCTTTATCAAGCTAATACACAGTTTACAACAGTTGTCTTCAAAACCTAAGATTATTCTTGGCTTATGTATTTTTGTCTCTTCAGTTTGTATATTGTCATCAGTTTCATGGTACTATGATTACTTGGAATTCATAATTTTATTCTCCAATTTCCTTCATATGTTATGTTTGTTGTAAAAGTTATGTTTTAAGCCAATTTTCCTCAACTTCCATGGATTCAATCTGTTAGTAATTGAATTCCTTTAGTTGACTCCATGCCCAATGGTAGCTATCATAAACTCTTCCACCTACAAAATCACATAAAACATAGAGAGATATAGCCATCTACAATATAGATCTTGTCTTGAATTTTCCATTGTTTTTCCTTGAGAGAGCCCTCTTTGATTGGAAGGGTTAACTTCCAATCCAAAGTGGTTTGAGATAGTTGTGCTAGGTTGATAGTTGAACAACCCAACTGCTTCGGCCTGATGATAACATTTTGGTGCGTTGGCCGGGAGCCAAAAAGCTTCATTTCCCAGATTTTCATTGATTATCTTGATGTTGATTCCTGAGGGTAACAGGAAATCATAGATTTATTTTGAAGGTTGTGATATTACCCTGGCGAATCCAATCTCAAAAGATACATAAGATCAAACCTTCATGGTGACTCCACTGCTTGAATATCAGTAACTTGAAGAAGTTCCAAGATGATTTCTACTGCAAGAAGAAATCCCAGGTATGCTCATATGGATCGGTCTCACATCTATATTTTTCCAAATCCTATGTCTTGTGTTGATTGGTAAAACCATATTCCCATATTTAAAGATGAAAATAAATATGATGTGGGTCTACATTTGGTTAAATTCCATATACATATATGTAGATTTAGGGTTGAGTTTCCTAAGTATTACCTCATGAAGATGTTTATGGCTAACCTAGAAGACAAATCTAGAGTATGGTATGAAGGGATGAAATCAAGAAGCTTGTGTTCTCTTAAAGTTTTCCATAGAATTTTTTTTGGACATTATGGGAAGTCTCATCCTTCATCACCATTGTTTCAAGACTGTTGTAATCTTTGGAAAGGTTTCATTCAATATATTAAAAGTGTTTATGATGATGTAGAATGTATGGATGATGAGGATATATTAGAGGCACTTTATAAATTCTCTTCTCAGGCTAGTTGTCCTTATAATCAAGAAGGTTTCCAACAATCAGATGTGTCTTCTTTCCTTGAATATGAAATAGATCAGCACTTTGACATCCAAGTTATATCCCATGAAATTTTTAAAAATTTGCAGCATCTTTCCCAGTCATTAGGTCATAAAGAGGAACATAAATATGGTCAGTTACAGGGCTCTTCACTTTTTCATTTTCTAAACCTTTGTTTCAAGAATATTATACCCAAGAAATTAATGATAATCCCCGAGCATATGAAAAACTTTCTGAGCATATTGAGAACAAAGAGTTGTATGTTGAGAAACATGAAAATGGGAAGGAGCAAGGAGAAGCTTATGTGAAACATGTTTCTTTTCATCAAGAGGAGGAGGTTGATTCCTTGAGTACGCTTGAAGGTTGTCATGAGGAAGCACTTATAGAGAATGATGAGCAACTTTTTGATCCACAAATTGTTGTCCCAAAATGTCTTGCTACATATTTAAATGATCAAAACTTTATGTTTGTGCATGATAATATACATGAATTTCTCGTTGTAATGCATGAAAAGTCATTTTTAAACATCCATGTAGCATATGATATAGTTGCTCCCATTGAATATTTTAAAGAATGGTCAGAGTCATAGGCTTAAGAATGATGTTGAAAATGAAGGCATAAAATAGAGACAACCTGCAGTTATGAATGAAGATTGTCCTTTGGATTGTGAGGAAAGTATATTTTCCAGTGTTTTCAGGGATCCTTTTGCTAATTTTTTGTTTTCATCAAAAGAGGATATTTTTCATTGTTTCCAAGATCCAACGGTAATTCTATTGTAGTCATCAATCAAGAAAATTTTTGTGTTTTTTATGAGTATGGATTCAATTTTCATTCTGAGTTTCCAATAGATGATCCACTTATGATTTTTTTCAAGCACAATCAAGAAGCCCAAGTATTGGATTGGTTCTTTGAATGGTTATATTGGAGGTTTCATATCTCTTGAGTTAAGCAGGTGGATTTTAGATGTTAGAGTAGGGTTATTGGTACATAAATAAGCTTGTTGGGCAAGCATTTCTTTCAGCATTTAGTTTGAAGATTGTAGTTTCAATTTTCAGTTTGTACAATGTTTTTACTTCAGGAGCATGTCAAGGGTCGAATGCAGGCTGAAGAATATGACATGAGGTTGGGAAAAACCTAATGAATAGGCAGTTGGTCTACTAGTTCTTTGTTGCACAATAGGGATGCATCATCCCCATTGGAGCCACTGGTATCCATGATAACCATTAGGTTTGTCTTGAGTTAATTAGGGTAAGTTACTTAGGGTTTAATAGGTTTTTTAAAATTTGTGATTTTCAAAAAATTTACATGTATAAAGGTCCCTTAATGATTTTGAAATGTCATTATGAGTATTTATGTGAGTTATTATCAAGGGAAATTCCAAATTTTCATTGTCCACAAGTTGATCTAGTCATTATTGTGAGTTTGACAATTTTACACACTTTCGCAGCAACTCTAGTTATAAAAATAAAGTATTTGCTACGAAATTTCCTGAAAATTCCATAGAAAATATGTGGTTGTTAGTAATGATCCAAATTTAAAAAAAATACAGGTCATAGTCATGTTGAGTCATAATTACGCCTCTTTGTCCTTATTTACCATTCCCACAATGTATAATGGCATATTCATTTCATTCCCTTTCCACTTTCAAATAGCTTTGTTATCACAAGCTCGATCTCATCTCTTTACAAGATACTCTTGCTATCTATAGTTTTAGCCATGTTTTCTTGTTGGTTTGTTAAGTTTTCTTTAGGAAATTTCTATAAGTGTCATAGCTGGTCTAGCTTCCCTTAAGATATTGCAGATGTCAAGAAGCATCTCACTTCATGTTGAAGCCATGGCAGCTCGGAGGAAGCAATATAAATAAGGGTCAGTGGTAAGGGGCAGAGTCTAAAGTGGGAATATTGAACTTCGTAGTGTCCCCTGACACCATTTCTCAAGCTACAAAAAATTTTTAGGTCAGGTCAAATACTTAGAAACACAGATGGAAATGGTACAAGCTTAATTGTTGAAGAAAGGCCTAAAAATGATTGTACAAATCGATGATGTTGCTCCATAAGTATGGTAAGATTACACATTTTTACTATAATATGGCTTATGCTATTATACAGGCATGTATAGGCTTCTATAAAAAAATTTGAGGTGATAGAAGGAATAAAGTGAAAAATCTCAGGAAACTAGGTACTTTTGTAGCAACTCCCAGGCTTGAAGGTAGAAATTTGCTACGAAAGTGTTCTAGCTTTCCATGGAGGTAAATATCAGCCAAAATTTTAGAAACAAGAAGGCTCAAGGCTTTAACCCATTAACCTAAAAGAATACCCTGGAATAGTCAGAAAAGTTAAAAAAATATGCAGAGGGTTGATTTTGACATTTTCTACTAAAATTTGCTACCGAATTTCTGGAAATTATTGTATTAGTAGTCAACTTCAAGCTCAATTTCTAACCAAATGGAAAGGAATTTTGAAAATCTAAAGGAGGTTTTTCTTCAGAAAGAGCCTATCTACAAAATCCTCTCTCTGTGTTTTCATTACCATCAAGGTTTGGAATATATGCACTCATATTTGAGACCTGTTTTACATAATTTTACAGATTTGTGCAAAAACTTGAATTTCGACTTCGTGGAGGTCCAGCTCAGAAAGGTCAACATCCACTTGGCATGATGACACATCAGAATTCCAGAAAATTCATAAAATAAGTTGGTTTCATTTGATAAGGGTTATTAAAATATTTTGTTGAGCTATTTAATGATAGAAGAGTCCTTTTTGTGTACAAACTCTGCCAAACAGAAAATATCCCTAAAAAGTCTCCATGTGATGTAATTCTATTAGAAATAGGTCTCTTAGGTAAGAATTCAAGGATGGCCTGGGTGGAAGACCATTGTATGTAGGCCTTACTCTATATATGGTGTACTTTTTCACTTTGTGGAGTTGATGATTTTTATGAGGAAGCTATTACGTATTTTTTCTTTATCAAGCTAATACATAGTTTACAGCAGTGGTCTTCAAAACCTTAGATTCTTCTTGGCTTATGTATTTTTGTCTCTTCAGTTTGTATATTGTCATCAGTTTCATGGTACTATGATTATTTTTAATTCATAATTCCATGCTCCAATTTCCTTCATATGCTATGTTTGTTGTAAAAGTTATGTTTTAAGCCAATTTTCCTCAGCTTCCATGGATGCAATTTTCTAGTAATTGAATTCCTTTATTTGACTCCATGCCCAATGGTAGCTATCATACACTCTTCCACCAGAAAAAATCACATAAAACATAGAGAGAGTTAGCCATCTGCAATATAGATCTTGTCTTCAGCTTTCCATTGTTTTTCTTTGAGAGAGCCCTCTCTGATTGGAAGGGCTAACTTAGAATTGAAATTAATTTGAAATAGTTGTGCTAGGTTTATAGTTGAACAACCCAATTGCTCCAACCAAGTGATAAAATTTTGGTGTGTCTATCGAGAGCCAAAAATATCCATTTCCCATATTTTCTTTGAGTCTCTTCATGTTGATTCTTGATGGTAACAGGAAATCAGATTTGTATTTTGAAGGCTGTGATATTACCCTGGTGACTCCAATCTCAAAAGATATAGAAGATAAAAGCTTCATGGTCACCCCACTACTTGAAGATCAATAGTTTGAATAAGTTCCAAGATTAGTTCTATGACAAGAAGAAAATGAAGGTATCCTCCTATGGATTAGTCTCACATCTATGGTTTTCCAAATCCTATGCCTTGTGTTGATTGGTCAACCCATGTTCCCATGTTTAAAAATGAAAATAAATATCATGCTAGTCTACATTTGGTTAAATTCCTTATATTTCTATGTAGATTGAGGGTTGAGCTTCCTTAGGATTGTCTCATGAAGATGTTTATGGCTACCCTAGAAGACAAATCTAGAGTATGGTATGAAGGGTTGAAATCAGGAAGCTTGTGTTCTCTTAAATATTTCCATAGAATATGTTTTGGATATTATGGGAAGCCTCATCCTTCATCACCGTTGTTTCAAGACTGTTGTAATATTTGGAAATTTTTCATTCAATATATTAAAAGTATTGATGGTGATGTAGAATTTATGGATGATGAGGAGATATTAGAGGCACTTTATGAATTCTCTTCTCAGGCTAGTTGTCATTATAATCAAGAAAGTTTCCAACAAGTAGATGTGTCTTCTGTTCTTGAAGATAAAATAGATCAACACTTTGACAGCTAAGTTATATCGCATGAAATTTGTGAAAAATTGAAGCAAATTTCCCAATATTTAGGTCATAAAGAGGAACATAAAGATGGTCAGTTACGGGGCTCTTCACTTTGTTCATTTTCTAAACCTTTGTTTCAATAATATTATACCCAAGGAATTAATGATAATCCCCGAGCATATGAAAAACTTTCTGAGCATATCAAGAACAAAGAGTTGTATGTTGAGCAACATGAAAATGGGCAGGAGGAAGGAGAAGCTTATGTGAAACATTTTTGTTTTCATCATGAGGAGGAGGTTGATTCCTTGAGTATGCTTGAAGGTTGTCATAAGGAAGCACTTATAGAGAATGATGAGCAACTTTTTTATCCACAAGTTATTGTCCAAAAATTTCTTGCTACAGATTTAAATGATAAAAAAAAATTGTTTGTGCATGATAATATACATTAAGTTCTCGTTGTAATGCATGAAAAGTCATTTTTAAAAATCCATGTATCATATGATATAGTTTCTCCCATTGAAGATTTTCATGAATAGTCAAAGTCATGTCTTAAGAATGAGGTTGAAAATGAACTCATAAAACAGAGACAACTTGTAGTTATGAATGAAGATTATCCTTTGAATCATCAGGATAGGATATTTTCCAGTGTTTTCAAGGATCCTTTTGTTGATTTTTTTTTCATCAAAAGAGGATGTTTTTCATAGTTTCCAAGATCCAGTTGTAAGTTTGTTGGAGTCACCAGTTAAGAAAATTTTTGGTTTTTCTATGGAGCATGGATTCAATTTTCGTTCTAAGTTGCCAATAGATGATCCACTTCTAATTTTGTCCAAGCACAATCAAGAAGCCCATTTTTTGGATCAACTCTTTGAATGGTTATACTGGAGGTTTCATATTGCTTGAGTTAAGCAAGTGGATTTTCAGATGTTATAGTAGGGTTATTGGTATATAAATAAGCTTGTTTGACAAGCATCTCTTTCAAAATTTATTTTGAAGATTTTAGTTGAAAGTTTCGGTTTGTACAATGTTTTTACTTCAGGAGCATGTCAAGGGTCGAATGCAGGTTTAAGAATATGATAGGAGGTTGGGAAGAACCTAATGAATAGGCACCTGGTCTGTTAGTTATTTTCTACACCACAGAGGCACAGCATCCCCATTGGAGCCATTTTTATCCATGATAACCATTAGGTTTATCTTGAGTTAATTAGGGTAGGTTTCTTAGGGTTTAATAGGTTTTTTTTAATTTGTGATTTTCAAAAATTTTACATTTATAAAGGTCCCTTAGTGATTTTGAAATGTCATTATGAGTCTTTATGTGAGTCATTATCAACGGAAATTCCAAAGTTTCATTGTTCACGAGTTTATCTAGTCATTTTTGTGAGTTTGACAATTTTACACACTTTTGCAGCAACTCCAATTATAAAAACAGAGTATTTGCTACAAAAGTTCCTGAAACTTCCGTAGAAAATATGCGGTTGTTAGTAAAAATCCAATTTTAAAAAAAAAAAAACATGGGTTAGAGTCATGGTAGTTCATAATTAGGCATCTATGTCCTTATTTACCATTCCCACAATTCATAGTTGCAAACTCATTTCATTCCCTTTCCACTTTCGAATAGCTTTTCTGTCACAAGCTCGATCTCATCTCCTTACGAGATACTCTTTCTATCTATAGTTTCAGCCCTATTGTCTTGTTGGTTTTTTAAGTTGTCTTTAGGAAAGGAATGTAAGTTTCATAGTTGGTCTAGTTGCCCTTAAGATATTTTTAGGTGTCAAGAAGCATCCCATTGCATGTTGAAGCCATGGCAGCTCATAGGAAGCAATATAAATAAGGGTCAGTGGTAAGGGACAAAGTCTAAAGTGGACATACCAAACTTTTCAATTTCCCCTAACACCATTTATCAAGCTACATAAATCCCTATGTTAGGTCAAATACTTAGAAACACATATGGAAATGGTACAAGATGAATTGTTGAAGAAAGGCCTAAAAATGATTGTACAAACTGATGATGTTGCTCCATAAGTATGGTAAGGTTACACATTTTTTACTTTACTATGGCTTATGCTATTATATAGGCATGTATAGGCTTCTATAAAAAAATTTGAGGTGATAGAAGGAAGAAAGTGAAAAATATCACAAAGCTAGGTACTTTCGTAGCAACTCCCAGGATTGAAGGAAGAAATTTGCTACAAAAGTGGTATAGCTTTCCATGGAGGTAAACATCAGCCAAAATTTCAGAAACATTAAGGATGAGGGCATGTGTTTAACCCATTAACCTCAAGGAAGACCCTGGAATAGTCAAAAAAAAATTAAAATATGCAGAGGGTTGATTTTGACATTTGCTACCAAAGTTTGCTACCGAATTTCTTGAAATGATTGTTTTAGTAGTCAACCTCAAGCTCATTTTCTCACCAAATGAAAAGGAATTTTGTAAATCTAAAGGAGGTTTTTCTTCAGCACAAACACATCTACAAAATCCTCTCCCATGTTTTTCACATCCATCAGGATTTGGAAAATGCGCACTCATCTTTGAGGCCTATTTTACATAATTTTACAGATTTATGCAGAATTTTGAATTTCGACTTGGTGGAGGTCCGGCTCAACAAGGTCAACATCAACGTGGCACGATGACACATCAATTTGCTAGAACATTTAGAAAATAAGTTTTTTTCATTTTATAAGGGTTATTAAAATAATTTTTTGAGCTATTTAATTATATAAGTGTCATTTTTGTGTACACACTTTGCTAAACAGAAAATATCACTAGAAATTCTCCATGTGATGTAATTCTATTAGAAATAGGTTTCTTAGGTTGGAATTCGAGGCTGGCATGGGTGGTAAACCATTGTATGAATTCCTCACTCTATATATGGTGCACATTTTTACTTTTTGGAGTTGATGAATGTTATGAGGAAGCTATTATGTAATTTTTATTTATCAAGCTAATACACAGTTTACATCAGTTGTCTTCAAAACCTGAGATTCTTCTTGGCTTATGTATTTTTGTCTCTTCAGTTTGTATATTGTCCTCAGTTTCATGGTAGTATGATTACTTGGAATTCATAATTTTTTGCTCCAATTTACTTCTTATGCTATGTTTGCTGTAAAAGTTATGTTTTTATCCAATTTGCCTCAACTTCCATGGATGCAATTTTCTAGTAATTGAATTCCTTTAGCTAAATCCATGCCCAATGGTATCTATCATACACTCTTCCACTAGCAAAAATCACATACAACATAGAGAGAGTTAGCCATTTGCAATATAGATCTTATCTTCAGTTTTCCATTGTTTTTCTTTGAGAGATACCTCTCTGATTGGAAGGGATAACTTTCAATCCAAAGTAGTTTGAAATTGTTGTGCTAGGTTGATAGTTGAACAACCCAACTGCTCCAGCCTGGTGATAACAAGCCTGATGGTATATAAAAAACTAAGATGTTGAGGAAAGTGTACCAATACCTTATGGCTATGTTTCATAGGATATGGGCATGAGAAAACATAATTCTTTGAAGAGAAACGGGTTTATATGATATACCCTTGTGCCATGGAGGGGATTATATTCTATTGGCCTAATATTATTTCCATTTCATTGCAAAAATGTGTTTCAAGAGAAAAGAGTGTAGCAGAAGGTGTGGAACCAAAATTCTATATGTCTTCATGTCTATTGGATGGCGTATGCACAAAGAATGAGTTCCCCGGAATGGAGTGGAAATGGACCTTTCATAAGGATATGTCGTCGATACACATATATTACAAAGTACTATGGGAAACATGCTACAGAGGTTTATATGCTAAGATATCCAAAATCTTCACTTCACCATTATATCAAAAGTTCTTTGATATTGAAGCACCATGTATGTCAGATAATGCGAGCAAATATTTATCAGATACTGCAAATTGGTTTACACTACTTGATGGGACATTTATCAGAGTCTTTGGTGCATACATAATCCTACATCTTATGCCTCTATTTGTGACTGAAAAGGCGGTGATGCAGGAAATCGATTATCAGCTAGCACCAGGGTTATCTGGATAGCTGTAGAAGGAAAAGAAATCATCATGGCCAATTTTCCTACTATTTATAGGATCATACAGCATAAATAAATTGAAAGAGGTGGAAGAAAAAATGAAAGAACTATGGAGCATTAATTTAATCAAAAGGGGTTATCATCAATATGATCCTAGAGGCATAGCTACCCAACATTATGCAACACTCATATATAGCTAGATGTATGCCTCATGAGGAAGATAAGGTTAAGAATTCTTACAACGCCACCAGAGAAATTGAATCAGGTAAAGAAGAGGGCACTTTTAAATTAATAAATGTTCTAGATGATCAAGAAGGAGGAGACCATGAAGAGATAGATATTCAAGAAAATGTTGAATTGAAGAGGAAGTAATAGCAGGAAGCGAAAAGAGAAAGGAGTAAGACTTTAAAATCCAATAGGGATTCAACTAAGACGGTGAAGGGAGAGAAAACTAAGAAGACAAAGAAAAAGAAAGATAAAGAGAATAATAAAAAAAAACAAGAGGTTGTGAAAAATAGGAAAGAGGCATTGAGGAAGAAGAAAGAAGAAGAAGCTAAAAAGAAGCAGGAAGAAGAGAAAGAGAAAAAAAAAATAACTTGAAGAGGAGGAAGAGATAAAAAACAAATTAGAAAAAGAGTTGATTTCCATAGACCTAGTCAATGAGGAAGTAGAGGATATCATATTAAAGAATGTGGAAGCTAAACCAACTTTAGCCACTTTGAACATTCAACCCTCAACTCCTCTCATAAGAGGATATCTCCCACTCAATGAGATGGGCATCACGACATCAAGAGAATACACTATTTTGGATATATCCAGCTTCACTTTTGATTAGATCAAGAATAATATCACTCATGAGAGGAGGAAGCATTTTCCTAATGAGCTAGATCGCCCCATCTCCATCAATCTAGAAAGGGATATCATTGCAGACACGAGAAACAATCCAAAAAAAATAGCTTCAGCAGGAATGGCCTTCGTAGCAACTACCAAAAAGAATATTTATTATCTCACTCTTGAAGTCAAAAGGCTAAAGATAGAATTGGCCAATGCATGAAAAAACAATGAACAAATCCTTATAGAAAATCAAAGTGTGGCTTCTGTGGGTTCCAATATAGAACGTTTGCAATCTACAATCCTTGACGAGCTAAAGGAATTAAAATAAATAATTAAACAAGTGTATGAAGAAACGATAATACTTCATAAAGTAATTGCACCTCTATTTGAAATACAAAAGGAGTTTTTGGAATGGGTGAGGATATTAATACTTTCTCACCTAGTTATAGGTTTCATTCAAGAATGGCACACCAAATACTCCAATGCACTAGCAAAATTTCTTAAGAAGTGCAAGGTATAAACTAAGAAAGAAAAAGTAGAAATGAAAATTCTTGTACAATATCATGAAAAATAAAACAACAACATAATTAATACTATATTATCCTATCTAATGTTACATACTAGATTAGAGGCCCTAGTCCGAGTACACAAGAAACCTTTTGTTGGTGTACCTAGAGAAGTGAAGTTGAGAGGTGAAATCAAGTGAGAGCTACCAGAAGCAATGGATGTCATAAAGCATGTTATTTTTCAGGGAGACTTAGAGGCAACCAAAGAAATAATTCTTCAATATGTTGCAAAACCAATCAATTTGCATACAAAATTGACCATGCTTTGGAACAAACCACAAGTGGATTCAAAGATAGTATTTCCAAATGCTTTAGAGTGCAGAATAAGAAATGATGGAGAACTAGCGCAGAAGGTGAAGGACATAACAGTTGAGTAAAAGGCATGGTACAAGTATATCACTAAAGAGATCCATATTGAAGTGTTAGAGCTACTCATTACACAAATTTTCACACAAATGTATTTGATTTTTTCATAATTTTGGCCATAATTTTGTAAATGATAAGTTTTTTAATTAACAAATGAAAAGACACAAAGATGTCAAAAGGTCGTAAGGAAGCTAAAAAGTCACAAGGAAGTTGAAATGTCATGAGGGAAGTCGAAGATTCATAAAAAAGGTAAAATCTCACCTCCTTTCTTATAAGTAGACCACCCTGCCAGCCTAAATATAATAAGATTGATTATGCTCAGCACGCTTCCCAACACATGATAATTGTATAATACAACCATTGCTTCAGTAATTTTCCAAGCACATAAATTCATCTTCTCAAGAAGTAAAACCCAAGAAACATATCAAACTTTTGTGGCAACCGACATACATAATTTGATCATTAATACTATCAAATTTTCATTCAACCAACAGTCTGGCGTCTACATAATATTTAGTTGTGAACTCAACAATGTCTTGACCCTCAATATTAGACTTCAATATCAAACCGTAACAGAAAAACCATTATCATTTGCATACCCCAACAACATCAATCATTCTAGCTCTGAAACACCTTATACACAAGCACACTCAGCAATAGCATATGCAGGTATCGAGCTTGAAACCCTATTAGAAAATTGTGAAAATTTCAACTTGAAATCCTACTGCAATATCTTATATTATTTCTCCTACTTATTATTCAGAGATAAGTTATTTATGGAAATATCTTCAGTTAATATTGAAACAAATTCAAATGCAGACTTCACCATACAATTACTGAGTAAAATACAAGGAAATACTAGCACAAGAATGACACAGATAATTTTGGACAATTGTCCCCGAAAAAACCCAATGCGGGAAAACTAATGCAGCATATGAGGGTTTCTATTATTCTCCAGCAAAATATTCTTGTACAATTTACAATCAGTAGTAATGAAGATAAATTCTCTATGATAACACTCGAGAAATTTCTCACAAAATTTCTTGATGAGAAATGACCCCGGAATGAACCTCCTTGGCCTCTTGTGTCATAACTATGCTGGCTCTGCGTAGAACTGCATCACCCTTCTGTGTTTTTCCCTTCCTTCCTCTATGTTGTCTCTTCTTTTCACTGCATCACCTGGTCTTGCCCCCCATATTGATGTTGAACCCTATTTATTTCTCCTCCACCTGAAACTCTCCCTCTGGATCAATTTTATCTCTCTGAACTGCAGCCACTAAGAAAATCGATTTACTTGGGCAACTGAGTATCTACACTGGTGTCTTTTCCAAATGACCATCAAGACTTCTTTTATAGTCTTCTCGTTTAGAAATAAATGGTTGAGATTAGATCTCTAATCAACATCTAAGATCATAACTTGAATTGATCCATGTTCTCTAGAAGATTCACACTTTGTTTTATTAATACCCTTTAATTATTTAATTTCCCTAAGTTTAGACTTGAGGTCCCTATTAAAATAATTAATTATTTTAATAAAACATATGTCGAGTTAATTTCTACAAACTATTTTTGGGTTCTTTGGAATACATGTGCCTAAGCCTCTCCTCAAATTTTGAGACTTGGAGCACTTCCGATGCTACCAAAAATCAACACTCCCTCTTAGCGAGGAAGGTGCTCTAACAACATGTCTTCTACATACTACTCTGATCTTGAAGCATCCTCTACATTTTTGATATATGACAAGTTTTCCATCATCCACTGTGATGTTGTTGTCATTGTACTATTTCCCATGACACTTCCACTGAAACTACCGCATCCGTACTACAACTCCCTCTCAAGTGTTGCTTCATATGTTTCTGCTACTGAAACAAATTTTCAATCATCCCCATCTTTTCCCTGAAGTGAAAAAAATTTGTTATCCCTAGGGCCTTGGTGATAAAGTGTGCTACCTGATCTCCCATGGGAATATACTGCAACTGTACTACCCCGCGTTGAACACAGTCTCTAATAAAATGACACTTGATATCGATGTGCTTCGACCGATCATGAAAACCAGGATTCTTAGAGAGTATAATGCAACTCAGATTATCACATAGAATTTTGGTCTCCTTCATCTTCCTTCTGAATAAATTTACGAGCAGTTTTCTAAGCCATATAGCCTCACATGAAGCTATGATAGCTGCCATATATTATGCTTTAGCTGAGCTTGTGCTACGTACTTCTGCTTCCTATTGCGCCTAGAGGTCATTCCTGATCCAATTTTGAAGCAGTATCCTGTGGTACTTGTCTGATCTACCGAATGTCCTACCCAATCCGTATATGTGAATCCACGCAGTATGATATCATCGCCTTGGTTGTATTTTAATCCATATTCAACTATTCCTCACACATATTAGATAATGTACTTAGCATTTTCCCAGTGCGCCCTCTTTGGTTCTACCATGAACTGGCTGACGAAATTAACAGCGTAGAAAATGCCTGGCCTAGTGTTGACTAGATACATAAGAGACCCAATGAGAAGCCTGTACAAGGTGGGGTCCACTTATTTATCTTTAGATACATCAATTTTCTTAAAATTGGTAATCATTTGAGTATCCATGGGTCTATAGTCCTACATTCTAAATCTCCTTAGAATTTTTATAGCGTATCTCCCTTACCCAAGGAAGAGTTCTCCCTTTTGTTGCCAAATTTCCAATCCCAAAAAATTGTGTATCAGCCCCAAATCCTTCATGTCAAATTCTTCTACCATATTCTTCTTGTAGTCTTTTTTGAGCCTATATGATCTTCTCAAAAACAAATCATCTACATACAAAACCAAAATCAGAGGCTCATTCTCTACTATGAGATAGTAGAGATTGGGATCGGTGTCACTCTTGACAAATCCCATCTGCTACAAGTAACCATAAATTTGACCATACCATGTTATAGGTGTCTGTTTAAGTCCATGCAAGGCTTTCTTCAGCCTATATACATGATTTTTCTTCTCATGTGTTTCGAAGCCTTACGGTTGTTCAATGTAAACCTCTTCTTCTATCACCATGTTCAAGAATGTAGTCTTGACATCCATCTGGTGAATATCCCATCCCATGTACGTTGCAAGGGATATAATGGATCTGATAGAGGTATATCTGGATATCGGGGCAAAGGTTTCTACGTATTATATCCCTTTCTTCTAAGCATATCCCTTAGCCACGAACCTAGACTTATACTTCTCTACACTATCGTCTGCAGCATACTTGATCTTGTAGATCCACCTGGATACTACAATTGATCTGTCTTATTGTCTAGGTACAACTTCCCAGACATCATTAGTCATGCTAGAGTTGTACTCATCTACCATAGCATCCACCCAAAATTTATGTTGTATGGCCTCTTGAAAGCTAAAGGGTTCTTCAACCTGTGCTACCAATGCTTGGTATTTGTTAGGATGTCTACATTGCCTTTTCCCAATTCTAAGAGCCCGAACAAACTCCTCTACATCCCTAAGTGTTTGTTGTATTTCTCTACTAATTCTACCACTAGTGGTGGGTGGCTCAATCATTTCTTCTTCTTGATGTCCCATCTTGAAGAAATAATAGTATCGGCCACAGTGCTAGACCCTGATGGTTTTCCAACTGTTTGATCTTCTCCTATTTGTCGTTGGACAAGAGTTACATCCTCATACTATTCTTCATTAGGCATTTCTCAGAATTTCTGAAGGCTCGATTCTCCATGAATTTTACAACCCTCCTTACTACAACCTTCCTATTACCCAGAATATAGATTTTGTATGCCTTAGATGTCTCATTATATCCTACAAGATACCCTTTCTTAGTAGCATGATCTAGTTTGCTTCATTTCTCATCTGGAACGTGACAATATGCCACACTCCCAAAAATCCTAAAGTGACTTACCTACGACTTCATCCCTGAGAAGACACTCTCAGGCATTGTCTTACCCAATGCTCTCTAAGGGGTTCTATTCTGGATATATATCATTGTTTTGCATGATTTTTCCCATAGAAATCTAGGCAAATCCTGATCATACAACATTGCCTTTGTTTCCCCAAAAATAGTCTTTTTCTTACGTTCTACAACTCCATTATGCTCTGGATTATAAGGAGTTTTCCATTCTCTCCTGATTCCCTCCCTTGCACATAAATATTTGAATTCCTTATTAGTATATTCCCCACCATTATCTAAACTCAATACTTTGATTTTCTTCCTGGTCAGGTTTTCTACCAGAGCTTTAAATTCCCTGAACGAATCAAATACCTAATCTATGGTCTTTAAGAAGTAAATCCAAGTCTTCCTAGAATGGTAATCAATGAAGGTGACAAAGTATTTACCTCCACCAAGAGCACTAGTGGACATTGGTCTGCAGATATCTGAGTGTATTAGTCCCAATACTCTTTTCACCCTACTATTGCTTCTAGAATATTCTACTTTAGCATACTTCCCTAGTACACACCCTCTGCACATGTCATCATGCTTGGTGCTAAGGACTATGACTCCCGTAAAAGTTTCTATAAGAATTATTAGAGCTCCATGGTGTATATTTCCCATTCGTTTGTGCCATAGTTCATTCATATTTGATTCACCACTTACGTTTTTGCTTACCAGTGCCATTAGAGACTCAAGTTGCAACTTGTATAGTCAGTTGCTTCGAGTTCCAATCTGAGCCTTCTTCTTCCAGCTTGGATGCTTGACATATACTTTCCTTTCGATAAATTAAACATCATATACCTTATCCTACAATTGATACACTAAAATTAAATTCATTCCCATACCTAGCAGATGCATCACATTTGTGGCTCGGAGACTATCTCCTGCTTATATATGAAATTCTACGGTCCCTTTTCCTACAGGGATACACTTCGTCTTGTTTCCCATTGTAATTTGGAAGTCCATCCTTTCTTCTTGATACTTATAGAAATGAGATTATTTCTCTAGTCATATGGGTTGAAGCCCCACTATCAATATACCAATCATCTGATGATGCAGAGCTAGATAAGCATGCACATGCCTTTTCCATCCTTGAGGCCAACTCTTAAATAATGCTATCTTCCATCTTCTTCATGCTTTTTCTTTTCCTAGAAGCTTCGGCAGAAGGAATATGTAAGCCCTCAGGATCACAATTTGTTACTAGAGCATCACCACGAGTTTCCTTTAGCATAGATCCTCCTACTATATTTCCCAACCATGCTCTGATGCCATGTGAAAATTTCAACTTGAAATCCTACTAAAATATTTGATATTATTTCTCCTACTTATTATTCAGAAATAAGTTATTTGCGGAAATATCTTTATTAAATATTGACACAAATTCAAATTCAAACTTCACCATATAATTTCTAGGAAAAATACAAGGAAATACTAGCACAAGAATGACACAGAGATTTTTGGAAAATTGTCCCCAGAAAAACCCAATGCGGGAAAACCGGTGCAGCAGATGACGGTTTCTATTCTTCTCCATCAAAATATTCTTGTACAAATTACAATCAGTAGTAGTGAAGAGAAATTATCTATGATAACACTGGAGAAATTTCTCACAAAAATTTCTGATGAGAAATGACCCTAGAAGGACCCTCCTTGGCCTCCTACATCACCACCGCGTTGGCTCTACGTGGGCACTACATAGAACTGTGTCACCCTTCTTCGTTGTTCCCTTCCTACCTCTACGCTGCCTCTTCCTTTCACTGCGTTGCCTACTCATGCACCCTATATTGATGTTGAACCCTCTCCATTTCTCCTCCTCTTGTAACTCTCCCTCTAGATCGGTTTTCTCTTGCAGAACTTCAGCCACTAAGAAAATTGATTTACCTGGGCAACTGAGTATCTGAACTATTTTATTTTCCAAATAACCCTCAAGCCTTCCTTTATTTTCTTCTCGTTGAGAAATAAACGGTCGAGATTGTATCTCTAATCAACAGCTAAGATCATAAATTGACTTGATCCATGTTCTCTAGAAGATTCACACTCTGTTTTATTAATACCCTTATGATTATTTAATTTCCCTAAGTTTAGACTTAGGGTACCCATTAAAATAATTAATTATTTTAATAAAACATATTCCGAGTGGAATTTCTACAAACAATTTATGGGTTCTTTGAAATACATCTGCCTATGTCTCTCATCAAATTTTGAGACTTATAGCACTTATGATGCTACCGAAATCAACACAAATCAAACATTAACATGCTCTTTGATGAAACAAACCATTCTGAACAAACATCTTAAACAACCACATGCTCTTCAAAATTACAATACATAATTTGTATGTACATAAAACCCTAGTAGAAAACAATTGGCATATTATCAGGCTCATTGATGAATCCTTCGCTCAAGGCATAATCAACACCTATGCCAAATACATATTATGAAGGTCTCAAAACCCAATCAACCTCATTACATCAATTTATCGAACCTATGTACTCAATGACAGCATATATATGCTAAACCCTAGTCGTTTCTTCAACCATATTACTCATCAAAGATAAGTCAACAAACGACATTTCTTATTTTCAATGCCAAAAGTGTTGAACCCTGGTACATGTAATTCACTAGGATCGTACAATAGAAACCATTCCAGTAGTTGAAGTATTCTGATTTTCTTAAAATATATTTAAAAGATAGGTAAGTCAGATAAACCCTTGTTGTTGTCTCTGAGATTGTAATTGTATGCAATGGTGTGATGTCAAACTGTGTCAATCTGTCAAGCTTCAAAACATCTTATTGTGCACAAGTTTAGGTATTCTATCTCCTTAACCTTTTTACCTTACCTGCTAGCTCCTTTCAAGACCACGAGTTGTGCTCAGCTAAACCACAAGACCAGTAGTTACAAACAGAATAAATTAACCTATAATATAATACCAACCAAAGACAAGGTTTACCCCTACAGTAAAGATTCATGTCTGACAGTGATAATGAATGATTATGGTTCTAATGAGCTAATGGCTACTTGAAGTCCTCAACTCGGCAACTTGAAAATTATTAAAAAGGCCAAAACTGGAATATAGCCTTGATCTCATGAATGGAAACAAAAATTGGCCTTTTCTATCTTTGAGTTCTCTAATATAAATCTTGGAGAATAATGAAAAAGATAAATATATGATAAAAGTCTTATCTTAGCCCTCTTAGCCAATACGACACCTTACTGCAACTACTCTATGCTATGAATATTAATGTTTTCAACCACTCTATTGAAGCCCCATGTCTATTCATTTTACGATATCTGAATCGTTGGACAGACTGACTTCAATTATTTCCCTCTCATAATGCATTTAGTTCAAATTTCATCATATACATTTTTATATACACTCTAAACAAGCCTTACTTACATATATAGAAAGGGACTAGAATCCATGCAAATCAGTTATCCATGAAGATTCATATATCATTATAGCAATTAGTATAATTTGTATATATGTAATAGCCTCTGTTTAGACTCCTTTTATTAGCATAGAAACCTTCCAATAAAATCCAAAATTTTATGCTCAAAAATACCTTTGTGAACTTGACATTAGAATGAATAAGCATCTTAAAAATAACCTTTATTCAATGCATATATACTCCTACTTCAGCTCTGAAATTAGGCCTCTGGAAACCCTAAAAAAGTGACCCAAAAAATAATCCAAGAGGCACCACTGTAAGCACGAAATTTGACCTCAGTGGGGTTTTGAACTAGTCCTTAGGAAGCACATATCTGAGTCTTAGAATTAGGTTTGTTTAGCCACATAATACTACCTTAGACAAGCTCGGATTAGGGCTCAACTAAATTAACTCATAAAATCAATATAGATTGCTTCAAACAAGCTCAATTATGTCTTGAAATTATTGCATTCCATAGGCCTACTTCAAAAAATTAATAAAGAGCCAAAATTTGTGCCTCGGGGAGGCCACAAAGTTATATCCTTAGACACCAGAAATAAGCCACAAAATTCTTCATCCTTGTCTCAAAATTATGACCACAAAGGGGGCTGAATTTTATCCTCTGAGGTAGTTAAAATGCCATAGAAGGAACCCTCATAGATAGTGGCCAAGTTGTCCTATGATCTGATTTATACGGTGCCACAAAATATTCAGAATGTCCTTTAAAGGGTTTTAATAGTCACCAAAATTTTCCTCATAAGAGCTCAGAATAGTCCTTAGAAGACCAGCAAAAAATACAAACCCAAACGACAATGAAATAACTTACAAATGATTGGCCTACTCTTAATATCAACGTGTCAATATAGGGCCTCAGAAGATCAAACGAATTTCTTTGAAAGATAAATGTGAAAATTCATGCCTTAGGATGAATTCAATCCCTCTTTTTATACTAAATGAGGAGGCTTGTAAAGAGGGACGACTTTTCCCATTAAACCCTGAGCCGACCAACAATAAATTAAATTTTAATTTTTAATTTTTAAAATTTTAGAGCCAACATTAAAGTTGACTTTACCTCCAATTTTTTAATAATTGTGAGCCATCTATGTAAGGCGATTTGGGCTGAGTTAGATCTCATTTGGAGGGATGATAATCCAATCATGATATAATCAAATATTTTGAGAATAAATTTCATTTTTTAATTATTCAACAAGTTTCTTGTAGCATATCCTTTTGGGGCTTCTTTACCATAGATTGGGGCTCCAAATTCAAGAAGCCATATCTCCTCAACTGAGAGGATTTACGTGGCGTGCAACCTACTAATGGAAATGGAATTATGAGGACTACACAATGGAGATGGTTATGTAATAAAATTAATGTTCTTCATCCTCAAATTCTTCAACAAGTGTGGGGAAATATGATCAGTCATTTGGGCTTCCAAGGAATCACATCCGTTGATGCTTCCAATCAATGTGATCAACAGACATATAGTAAAAGTGTTCAATGATCGACATTGGCATCAATGATAACATCATTCAAAAATAACAAATATTCCATACCTAAAATTTATACTTCAACCATATCCATAAATATCTCAACTCATTCCATGACATCTCCATACCCAACTTCTTTAATTGTTCTCATTCTTAGTTTTTCATGTAGACATTTAAGCTTGGTTTTCTATATTACATTAATGCAACCACATATTTTAGACTTTATATCCACAATTATGAGTTATTCCTTCATACTACCCTTTATCTAATACCTGTGATTTAAATAATCAATCGACATCCTCTCTCTTCAAATAGTATTTTGAACTGGGCCAATCTTCTTCTTCATATTTAATCTTGTTCGTCATCTATCCTCCACAATCTTCATCTTTAGTCTTCTTCATTCTTCATCTTCAATTGTAATATTCCCGCAAAATTAATTTCCAAAAAAATGAACTAGCCTATCGATCCTCATAGTATATAGTCCTTGATAAAGGGGAAAACCCCAAAATACCTAATGTTTAGGCAACGGAAGGAAAGTTTTGAAGAAACTAGGCAAAAAACCCCAAAGTTTGGGTTTGGTGTGAACCTTACTCAATCAATTAAGGAGAAAAAACCCCTCAAGGAAATTCATATATACAAAGGGATTATATTCATTTGAATAATCATTGGATTGGATCATTTATCTCTCTTTTATTTGATTCTAAGGCTATGAGGGTTTTAAGACCCCTTTTCTCCTATCAATTTTGATGGTGGAAGACTCCACTAGTTGATAAACTTATTTTCTCCTCTAATTTTCCTATTTTCTCTACTTTTTTATGATATAATATTATTGGAATAAGATTTATGTTCTCAGAAATTATCAAATGAATTATTATCCAAGACAACATATGAAGCAAAAAGTTTGAAGCAAGAAGACGTTAGATTCACCCCTGAGGTCAACGAGTATGGCTTGAAGGAAAACAGAAGCAAAGATCTGCAACATACCTACTCTAAGACCTTACAAATTGCTTTGTGACACACAAAATCACTACTTCTGAGGTAGAGGAGTATTTTAGGCCAAAGGACAAATTCTAGAAAACACGAGGTTTCTTGTGATATTTCCACCACTATGATAGTCAAAGTTTCCTGAAGTAATTCTATCACAAATTCAATGCTTTTTCAGGGAATTCAGAGGGTGAGCCAAGTATTCTAAATTATGAGTGTATTTCCTGGGCCATTACCATGGATTCTTGTAAAATATTAAGACCATGAAGTGGATGTAGAACCTTTTGATCCAAATTTATGAAGGAACGAAATGAGATTAGTTAGGTAGAGGTTGCTCAAAGATTTTACCCTAAGGTTTGACTAAAGACTATATCATATTTCTTTGTGAGGGTAGAGTTGACTAAAACTTCAATTTATTAATAAAAAATTACTAAAAATTGTTTACATGCATAAAGGAAATAAACTAGCTCAAACAACGGTAGCTTATCTCTGAGAAGAGATGTGGTAGCTACATGCCTTTTGAATTGTGTTACAATGAGGGTCAAAGGCCTATTTATGATTGAGAAACAATGGAAAACCCTAAACATAAAAAAACATAACCCTAGGAGATGAAGCGCCAAAAGTCTATGGGCCCTGTTGGGGTAAATTGGTACATCAACTTCCCAGGTTCATAATTTTGGCATATGATCTTCATTAGACACATACAATACCTCATTAGAAAGATATATCTGAAGACTACAAATTTTGACCACAAACCCCTACCATAATTTTTGGGTTTTCTCATTTTCCCAAAAAAACGTCGTTTAAGGCCTCAAAACAACTTCGAATGTTCAGGACCCGAAAAAATACCAAAAATAGAAAATTGTGATACAATTAAGGAAAATGAAAGAAACAATGGTGCGTGTCCAAATGGAATAGGTGGGTGGCCACCAATATCCATCTATATCAGTCCTCCCCCCTTAGGAGGAAATGGTATCCATTACGTTGAGTGCCTCCATGAGATGGGGAAACTTTTGTTGAACTCCGTCTTTGTTGAGCCACTTGAATTGGTGCAAGAGTTGGCCAAATTTGAAAAATTGATAGAGTTGGATATTCTGTTGGTGAGTGTTCTTGATCTGTGAGTCCATGATTTAATCAGCTGTGGCATGTTCCATGCATTCTGGGTTTAGTTTGGTTGGTGTGATTTGTTTTTCAGTGTCTCATGTGTCTAGTAATGGTGGAAAATATGGTTGAAGGCAGTCCACATTGAACACTGGGTGTAGGCCAAGGGATGGGGGAATGTTGATCTCAAAATAATTTAATTCCATAGCCTTGGTGATGGTGTAAGGCCCATATCGGAGTGGTCTGAGCTTTTTATGGGCTCTGGTAAGGCATTCTTTCTACAAATGCAACCAAACTTTATCACCCACCTGAAACTTGTGTGGCACCCGATGTTGATCATGTCATTGCTTGTACTTTGCATTGGACTTCTCCAAGATGTCGTGAACCTACTAGTGGATGTGCTGGAAGTGATCAATAAACCTAGTTTCTTTATTAGCCTCAGATTGTACATGTGTGGATTATGTTTGTGTAGTCACATGAGGCATGGAAACATCTATCGGACACAATGGTTGAAATATCAGACCCACTTGAAATGAATTGTAACCAGTCGAGCTATGGATGGCTCTATTATAGATGTGTTGCACATAGGGAAGGCTCTCATCCCAAGTTCGTGGATGCTTGGAGTTTTACATGTGGAGTATGTGTATTATCATCTTGTTGACGACCTTTTTCTGACCATCAGTCTGGGATGGAATGTAGTTGACTTGGTGAGCTTGGTGTCCAATATTGTCCACAGGATTGTCTAGAATTTTCTCAGGAACCTGCTATCCCAATCATATATAATGGTCTGCGGAACCCCAAAATGTACCCACACTCGTTTAAAGAATATTTTGGTATTTTTATCTGTTGTGATACTCTTCTTGCAAGCTGCCAATATAGTCATCTTAGAAAAATTTTCCACAACCATAAATACGCAGTCATTACCATGCTTCGTAGAAGGGAGGCTAGACAGATAGTCCATGGAGATGGATTCCCATGGCTATATGGGAGTAGGCAGAGGAGTGTGCAGACCTTGCTTCTTTTGGTTGGCTTGGTGATGGCATAGGCAGTGTAGGATATGATATATTTTCCAACATCTTATCAGAGTTTTGGCCAATAAAATTACTTTTGTAGTATGACTACATTTTTATCCATGCCATAGTGTCCTACGACCTGACTGTAGTGTGCCTCCCAAATCACTCTCGCTTAAATGAACAGAAAGGTGGCCCGAGTAGCATAATAATATGTCTTAGAGGTGAAAATCAAGAATTTTATTTCTATCCACTAGTATCTGGTATGTGGTTGCGAACTCTGGATCATTTTTGTATAGTTGCAGCCATCCAGAGGTCTCGTGGCCACAAGAGTTGAGAACGATATTTAGTGTTGCAACTAGGGACCGGTTGAGGAAATATGGAACATGATTGGTGCTTCCCTTTTTGTATTTAATGTTCAAGTGGAATTTTTGCAGATATGTAGACAAATTCTGATGGTGATCATTGTTGGCTTGAGGGGTCCTAACCCAGGTTCGGAGTTGAGGTCAACCAACAAAACCCTCTTACTACTAGCCCTTTTGACAATGACCTGCTTGCGCAAGTCAAAGTCTCACCAGAAAAAGTATGGGGGGGTGTTGAAACTAGGTTGCCACACCCTAAGAGAGGTTTGAATGATGTAGGTGCCTTAAGATCCAAAATATCCATAAACATACCTTCGCAACAAAATCCCTAACCCGAAAACCCTTACAGAAAGATTTAGGTCAATTATGAAGAATGCCTTGCACAAGTTAACATAGAATCTATAATCTAAGTAATAATCCTTAACAAACAATATCAGAACCTTATACCATCAGATCCATCCAATAATCATTCATATAAACCCAAAACAATTGTGCAAGAGATCTAATTGCAAACAATACAGGAATCAGAAATAATATGCAGAACATTCATAACATAAATAGTAGATGCATTTCAGACTTCAGATATCTGCAACAACAGTCTTTATCAATATCAGTTCAGATCCTTCATACAAAACACCCTTCAGTCGTCCATGCACACAGCCAGCGGGTTCTGCACACAACAGGACTAAGGTCTCTATGCACACAGCCAGCAAGAGCCTTCTACCCAGAAAAATCCACAAAAAATATCACTAAGTAGATAGATCTATCATCAACGTTCAGACTTATCCAAAAACTCCCTTCTTAGACTCGATCTAGACTTCTATTTATTGTTTTATCCTGCGCTACTCTAGGGTTCGCCAACCATGGTTTGCGGCCCCTTGTTCTACCCTTTTTACCCTTTACAACTCATGAGGGGCTTTGACCCGCCCTAAAGCCCCTATGCACGACTAAACTTGCAAAATATATTACAAAATTATAGCAAAAATGGTCTTTGGACTTAGGGGACCCCACTCCAACAGGCCCCTAACACAATCTTGTGACTCATCCTGAGTCACACTGGCACTGGATTCTTCATTTTGTTTTGGAGCTCCTCGATAGTATCAGAAAATGGTGCCAAGACACCCGCACTCTAGTCTGATGTGCTCTGGACGGTCTCCACCAACTTCTTTGAAGTTGTCCCTTTTGTGGCCAAAGTGATGCTCCGCAAAGTCTGGTTCAGGTTTATGACTACAACATCAAGGTCCTGAGACAGTTTCATTGCCTCATCTGCCCATGGCTTTATGTGATCAATGACAAATTTTTTATTGCGACAGATTTCCTCGCCCTCATCCCGCAATGCTTGGCTGGTCTGAAGGTGTTAGGAATTTACCACATAAATATTAAATAATTTACCGAGAGGAATAAACATAAAGAGCCAGCAACAAATCATTAACATAAACATAGATGTTTATCCGGAAAAACCACAAATCTGGGGCAAAACCCAACCAATGAAATTTCATTAACCATTGGCCAAAACCCTGGCCAATCCGGCCAAGTGAGCCTTCACCGCTCACCTCCAGGCCTACATTACAATGAAGTCTTCCCAACCTTTTATAGGCTCCATTACATGCAATACCATGGGCTGAAAACCGTGGGTGCACAATACCATGTGCCCCAAAACCACTACAATTTACCCTAGTCAACATTGACTCTATCGCGAGTCAATTTTACCTAACAATTCCCCCCTTAAACTTGACTTGGAGTTTCTTAACTAAATCTAGCCAAAATTTCTAAGTGAGACAACCCCGCTCACTCTAGCTCTTCCCCCCTTAAATTTTTTACCAAGGGTAATTGTTAACTTGACATCCCCCCTATAATCTAGATCTAACCCAAACTTTACCATTGATTTCCCAAGGGTACGCATGCCATACAAGGTCTTACGGCAGTATGCCCATTTACATGTAATAAATTAACTCCATAATATTTTTTTTTTGTTTCAGTGTTGCTATTCTTTGTATGATCATTCTTTGCATTCATGATGTCCTCTCCAAAGAGGACATCATAGTTGTACATAAATTTTCCCACCAACTGTAATAAAAGCAATTAATTTTTCATGAGCCTTTCCACGGCCTCTACTCTCCTGATCTGCTTCTCAACCCTGCAATCATATGTTTCACCTGTATCTCCTCGGGAGTCTGTCCAATATTCTAGGAATTCAATGATGTTTGAATGATGCCCTAAATGGATTGGATACGCTAGTCCCTACATTCCTTAGTCCAGTATGAGCTCATGCTTGGTATCCTGCATACTGTAGTAAATAGCACCACATCATGCCTTCTCTAGTGTCCAACTTCCCGCATGTTTATAAGGAGTCTATAACCATGCATTCCACTCACGACTTCCAATGTCTATAGGTCTCGTCCAAAGCTCAATTTATGCATGAATCTCGCATTTCTCTTTGGCTATTCAACAAATACATTGACGCTTGGCTTGGATCCACATGAATCATGATTCCTTCCAATTCAAGGGGCTACCATGCGGTTAGCACTCCATCCAAATCAGTTAGTGCAGATGCAACATCTAGCCTAGACACATGTGTCGTTAATTATGCTTAGGTCAGTAGCCATTGTCGATGGTTATGCGTGGGCCTACTTGCGTGCCTCCAAAATGGCCCCAGGGTTCGGATCTCTTAGATCCTTTGCTACCACGACTCCAATGCTTTAAGAAGATAATCTAACCATGCTGACTCTCTACCATAGATATGCAATATCACTCTTTCTTCACACATCTCATTTCATGATCTGGCAACATGGACGCATTTTTAGATCTACGCCTGCTGAATGTTTTCATCACCGATACGATTTATCACACAAAAAAAATTTGTGTTGGTAGTGGCCTCATCTCCACAAACGCTGAACAGGGCACCCAAAGTAGGTCTTGGAACCACCCTCTATTGTAGCACTTGAATGAAACTACCACCATGTATGGACTTTATCCTCACATCTCCTTCTCGACCGCCTGGATTTCTCCAACATTCCTGGCATAGTTTATGAAGCAGTGCTTCATCTCCACCTTGGTATAGTGAAGCCGCAGAGCGAGGTTTCATTAATCGACTTCCAAGGCCCTTTAAAACGCTTATCTTGTACAGTTACAATCCTTTTAATCTCTTCCATTGTTCCATTGAAGCTCACAGAGTGTCCATGAGCTATTGATCCGTTCCCATGTGATACTTCACCTTATATTCACGTCCGCACAAATATTTATTGACCAGAAGTACCATTGCTTTTGCATGCTCGTCTCAGTTATCATCTAAGCATCCTCCTTTGAATCTATTACTCTAATCTGATCCCTACGCTTTCAGAACACCAATGTCTATGTCGAGGCATATAAGCCCCATTCACAGGCCAATAAAGCCCTTGGCTACAAAAGCTTCCCTCTGAAGCCAAATATGGCTCTGATACCAGTTGTTAGGAATTTACCACAGAAACAATAAATAAGTTACCGAGAGGAATAAACATAAAGAGCTAGCAAAAAATCATTAACATAAACACATATGTTTATCTGGAAAAACCCCAAATCCGGGGCAAAACCCAACCAATGAAATTTCATTAACCATTGGCCAAAACCCTGGCCAATCCGACCAAGTGAGCCTTCACCGCTCACCTCAAGGCCTACATTACAATGAAGTCTTCCCAGCCTTTTATAAGCTCCATTACATGCAATACCATGGGCTGAAAACCATGAGTGCACAATACCATGTGCCTCAAAACCACTACTATTTACCCTAGTCAACATTGACTCTATCCAGAGTCAAGTTTACCTGACAGAAGGCATGTCATTCGCTGGGCAAGAATGAATTTAGGCAAAGCCTCCTACAAATTCTCGAATTCTTGCTCTTTAGCACGCATCTCCTGGGTAATTTTCTTAACCAATGGATCTGTCTGCACAAAGGTCCACAGTCCCATGGCAGTCTCCAGTATTTTTGAGCCCTTATTAACATTGGCGGAGATGCTGGCAAATGATGTCTTCACTAGGACGGATTTTTGCGTGCGCACCTCTGGCGGGGTCTCAGGCTACAGCTTAGCCTACAACGCAACAATTTTCTGCTCAAAATACTCTCTTACTGACTGGATCTTGGACCTGGAAACTTTGAGTGCGGCGACCAGGCTCTCAATTTTTGCTTGCAGCATGTTAAACACACACATGGTGTATGAGGAAGATGAGCACACACACACAAGAGACTCAACACACAATGAAAGATAAGCGTGAGGCTTTCTTATTTTTCCATTATACATTATGTACATTTATAATACAATGGTGTGACTCTTGGTTTCACATTCCAAGGTCACTTGGACTCCATTGTGACTTTTCGCATTCCACACCTACCCATGTAGGATTAGGTGTTCCAACATCCCCCCTTAATCCGAAGGGGTATGTGTGAGTCCAAGAAAAGAGTTGTAATACAAATCTGCAAAGTATACATGGAAGCACTTGGGCTGAATCAACTCTCTGAAATGTTGGAAAAAAGAGGTGGTTTTAGGATGACCACAAACACTGGAACGCAATACATGTTGCAGTTCCCGGAACTCTTCCAAAACTGGCAAGAAGCTAAAGGCTTCTGCTAGAGGAATTGTCCCTCATAAAAAAGGGAGACCTTCAACCTAAAAGAAGGGAGGTCTACTACCTGTGATGGTTTTAGGATTACCAACAACTTTGGAATGCTTGAAGCATTTCCTGGAACTCAACCAAAGCTGGCAAGAAGCTGAAGGCTTCTGCTAGAGGAAGTGTTCCTCATATATGAAAGGGAGACCTTTGACCTAAAAGAAGGGAGGTCTACTACCTGTGATGGTTTTAGGTTATCCACCAACCAAATATGATGGTTTAAGGTTGTCCACCAACCGAAGGCATGCTCATGGGCATCCGTGTCTCTGGCTACATCTCTGACTCTGAAAAGACGAATTGTGGCTCAGGCTTGCTTGAACTGCTGGCTACAACTCTGAACATGGAATGAGAGATTGTGGCTTAGGCTCGCTTGATCTGTCGTCGAAGCTTGTACATGACCACCATTTTCCCCCCTGTCAGGGACAAGGTGAGATGATGGCTAAAACTCAACTGCAAGTTTTCTCAATATCCGTGAACAAGTTCTAACATGTGTCATAAACATCTTCTTGGCTGCTGATGCCCATTGCCAAGAAGCGATCCATCCAAGATGAATCTTTGTTCTTGCAGGAGGCTTGGAAGGAAATCGGGGAATCGAAGAATGAGGTAAGGACTGAGCGTGTTTTCGTATGGATGAAGATCAAAACAAGTTGATCTTTCATATGGCCAAATCGTACCATATGGTTGGCATTAACCGTGCTGTGGAAGTGAATAAGATCCGGAACAACTCAGGAATCAATACAAGAACCGCACTTCCGAAATATGATGGGCTTGGTGTAGTCCGGAATATGAAAGGACACATCCTTGTCATATCCAAGACCAGCTTCTCAGGCCGCGGTGACAAGCTTCTTCTCGGCTCGATGATGGGCTCGAGAAGTGCGCATCGTAGCCGCCGCATCCGCATGTAAATATGCTCTTGAATGCTGAACCTAATGGGAATCAACCGCAACTTTATCTTCTTTCTTCGACAGAAAGTCCCTCACAATCTTCTCAATGTTAAACAAAGAGCCCGTAATGGTGACTTCTTTTTGTCAAGTTCGCCCTTGCTGAAGCTGAGATTCCAACTGCAAAAACTCGATCTTTTCATGTGCATCTTGCAAACAACTTCGAATGTTACAAAGAGCATCATTGCTCATTTTTATCATGTCATCAACATTTGAATGAATGAGGTTACTCAACAACTCTAATGCCTCATTGATTTTAGCCATTTCAACAACTTAGGCTCAAAAAATGAAAGGCTGTCGGCTTCGACCGAAAATGCACCCTTTTACAATATGATGCAACAAGAAATACAAATGACTCAAGAGAACTTCCAACTATGGAAATCTCAAAGTACAAAATATACTCCTCAAATGATGGAGGGCAATCAACAATCTAACAACTCAAATTCACTGATTCCAACTATGAATGAAGAGGCAAATCAACGCGCTCAATACAACATTTCCGCAAAATATGTGCAGCTGAAAACACTTGTGCAAGAGGCCTTTGAGGCAGCTGAATTTTCCTTCAAAAAGTTGTTTTGAAAATGATGGGAAACTTGTCTTCTCATGTAAAATTCTTCAGAAAATCACCCTCTTATATATGCCACAAATCATAAAATGTCAAATCTGCAATTTTCTCTATATATTCAGTCCATCTGCTCACATGTCATTTTCTTCATTTCTGTTGTTCATATTCTTTCTCTTTCCTCTCTCTGCTATTTTTTTTTTTTTAATTAAAAATTAATTAAAAAAAAAAATTAAATAGGAAGGGAATTTAATTGGTGGGAAAGTATTATAAGGGGGGGCGGATATTATAAAAAAATTAAAAATATATAAAAAAAAATGAATTTAAAAGGGATGGGCGGTATTGTAAATAGGATAAGGCAGTATTAGATATGTTTTTAAAAGAATTTGAATGGAGCGGTATTAAATTGTAATAGGGGGAAGAATTAAAATGGAGAGGGGTCAGTATTTCAATGCAGAGGGGTCGTTTGTGAGATGGTGAGGGCGTATGCAGATGAACGTTGGTGAACGCTGGTGAATGAGCCGAGGAGTAAGGTGGGAGGGGTCGGCGTTGCCGTGGGGTGGGCTGAGCTTTATCGCGAATGGCGAGCATTGCAGAGCTGTAAAGAGGGCCGGCAGTGATGTAGGGGGGTTGAGAGAGGTGTGAAACGAGGGCGTATGGGGCGTAAGGGGATATGGGAAGAGCGCAGTGAGGAGGGTGTGTAGGAGTGTTGGGAAGGGCCGAAGGCCTGCATGGGATGTGCGTTGATGCAGAGCGTAGTAGTCGACTCAATATTGAGAGGGGTTTGCGTTGGGTTGTGCGTTGATGCAGAGCGGGAGGGGGAAGGTTGTAGGGGTGGGCGGTATTTTATAATTTAAATGGTGGGGGGCAGAGCCCATGGGAAAGTAATGATGCGTGTGGAGTCGAGGGCGAATGGCTCGAGTGGCTTAGGGGAATGGGTTGAGTGCTATGAGATGGGTGAGAGTATGTGTAGGGGAGTGTACTATGAGGTTGGAAGAGGGAGGCAGCCGAGTGAGAAGGTTGCAGGTGAGGGAGCCGCAAGGGGTGTAGAGTTGGGATAGCGTAGAGGGCTGAGGGCTGAGTTTGCCCAGAGATTTTTATTTTTTATTTTTATTTTTATTTTTTATTTTTTTTCTCATAAAACAGCAGAGGAGTAAGAGACTTTAAAATAGTAGCAGAATTTTTTCCTTTCAAATATACAGCAGAATTTTTCTGGAACTTATAGCAGTAAAAAAATCCAGCAGCAGAAAATGTAGAGATGATGAAATTTTTAGTAGAAAAACTCAGAATTTTTTCTAGGAAAAACCTAGAATTTTCCAGAAACTTATTTTAAACACTTTTTCAGCAGCTCCAAAATGGTGCAGAATTTAAAATGCAGAGATTGCAGGAAAAATGAGCAGTGAGAAAACCTTCAGATGCACAAAGCTGCTTTTCTCCAAACCAATTTCTGAACGCTGGGATTTTGAATGCTGCTCCTCTTCAAAACACTTCTGAATGTTGCCAATTTCTGAATGCTGCTCTTTCTTCAAAACAAATTTCTGAATGCGGCAAAAAGACTACTGCAGAAATCTCTGAGTGCTGCAAAAATGCCAAAAATTTTTGCAGATATGCACAGGCCATAAACACAAATGGCTCACTCAATTTGGAGCAGGGCCAGCAATCGCCCGCTCTGATACCATGTTAAACACCATGTTAAACACACACATGGTGTATGAGGAAGATGAGCACACACACACAAGAGACTCAACACACAATGAAAGATAAGCGTGAGGCTTTCTTATTTTTCCATTATACATGATGTACATTTATAATACATGTGACTCTTGGTTTCATATTCCAAGGTCACTTGGACTCCATTGTGACTTTTCGTATTCCGCATCTACCCATGTAGGATTAGGTGTTCCAACACAGCGCGAAGGAGGCTAGGATGACGACTTCAGGAATTTCACCACACAATCGATCAATAAGGTTCTTTAGCTCCACACACTGAGCTATGACTTCCTAATGCATTGTTTGAGCCTGAATAGAATATGTCATCTCTATTGCTACAATCTTCTCAGCTTCGTTGAGATATTACTGTTTGCATGCCTCTCTTCTCTATAGTGCGATGGATATGAATATGTGGAGAGCGTGTAGCTTCCCACTTGGCATCTTCGCAAGGTCAATGCCAACCTCAGGGTAGGTTTGCACCTAGGAAGGGGCATATTCTTCTTTTGGTTGTCCCGACGATCGAAGTGGATGGGGGGCTTGCTTGCACAGGCCTCAATGAATGGAAAAACCTATGAACCCACTCATTCCATGTATTTTCATCCCATACCTCCATCCACATGTCTAGGTGCTTGCGCGGATTTCCCCGACCATAAAATAATTCAATTGGCAGGGTGGTTTGATGTTCAAAGTGCATTGTCATCATTTGTCTACATTCCTCCCACTCCTAGAAGGCTCCCTTGTGTGTCTCCCACCAACGTGCGGAAGTTGCATGCATAGCCAAATCAAGCGCCCAAAACCTTCATTCCTCTGGGACAGCTTTTTCCATTGCTTCCAAAAATTCTTTCACACTACTAGAACTATCAAAGTAGGGTAGTTCTCTTGGCTCTAAGGAGATGCACCGGAAGTTCTTTGTGATCTTAAGGCAGCGCAGTGCAGATACATCGTGCAATCGGTTATGCCAGTTCTCCATCTCACAATCTAAATTGGAGAAACAAGAGCTATCCTTCTCCCATTTTAACATGCCATCAGCTGTAGGGTTGATCCAGTCTTCATCCTACGCAGTCAGCTTGTAAATATGGTCAACATCATCCCCTTCACGCACTAGTTCTGTGTATCATTCTCCTTTTGTTGGATCCAGTGGGACTATCACCCACGTACTGTCATTCTCAAAAATCATACTTCTACGCTTCAGGTTGATGATGCCTCCCATATAAATGGCCCAATCCAATCCTAATAGCACAAGGTAGAGGTCTACATCATCCAAAATTTGTATTACTTCGAAATCCACACATACCTTCACTCCGGCAATGTCTACCACAACCTATGGAAGCATTCGAAGTGGAATGATATTTTGTTGATTAGCCGTGCGCAGCTGAATGCTGGACCATTCCAACTTTGGTTCTCCCATATTCTACCAAGTATGCTTAGGTAAGACATTTTCATCATACCCCAGATCCAAGATGACTTGATCCATCTCATACTCTCCAATATGCACAGTCATACGCATCTCCCTACCAGCTCTCTTCTTTTTCTTATAAACCTTGTTCACGGCCTTGGTTTCTATTCGAGGCACCTCTTTTTCTATGCAGTTATCTATCAGGGCCTGGAGATTATTTGTTGCCTTCTGATTGCACAGTAGCTTAATGCAGGCTTGTAAGAATGGTTTAACTTCATCATCAGCTTTTGGTTCCATGGGATTCCTTGATGTGGATGCTCCTGCATCAACAAAATTCTTCCTGGCCTCAATGAAAAACTATTTTTCTTTCTGCAGGTTGAGGCCTTCCTTCTTGTCAAATTCTTTTCTGATCAGTGGCTCAGCGGCAGCCTTTTCCTCATGTCCTCCGGTGGAAACACCATTACGTGTAATTACATTTACACTTGGGCCATCATCACGCAGTTCAGCTTTAACCATCTGTATGCTCTGCATCAGTGTCTGCTTATTTTCCTTCATTTTAGCAATTAACACAGGACAATATTCAAATACATGATCAAATTACCTACAGTACCTGCAGGATTGTCACACAGGGTTTACGTAGTCACATGCATAGTGTCCAGCGTCTCCATAGATGTATAAAATTATTTTCCCTCTCCCTCGACCTGCACCTCCACCTCTCCCCCCTCCCCATCCTCTTGTTGGGGATCCTCCTCGTCCAGAGGGAGATGTTGGCGACAAACGGTTGGCCTACACTCTATAAAGGTTTTCATTGTCTATCATCAGGTCAAACATTCTGCAGTGGTGCTCATCGTGACCAAATAAAGAGAAGAATCTGCACCATTGTTGCTTCAATTCCTGTACATAGGCTCCTAACCATGGGCAGTGGTTTTTATCATGTCGCCCAGCCACCCTACAATCAGTGCACCACAATGTGGGGATACTAGGCCCAGCAACATCTCTGGGGCGCAGTGGATTCAGTCCCCCATATTTCACATAATCCAACAGTAGAGGGCACTGATCTTTGGTGTGGCTAGCTCCCTTGCAGTGGATGCAACAGATGTCTGTGCCAACTTATTTACCCCGGTCTCTACGTAAATTCATAATTTCTAAGTGTGTGGCTTCTAATTGGCTTTGAATTTGTAGCCCTCCAAATTGAGCATCATCCCTGGGTGCAGCTTCTAATTTCATAGCAATTTACAGGGCTTCTTCCTGAGAATCAATATTCTGCTGACCCATAGGCCCACGCAGATGTGGAAATAGCATGGAAATGAACCATTCCTTATGTTTCTTATCATCGTAATAAAATCCTCCGTCGTTGATGGTTTGCTTCAGTCATTGGTCAGCCTCCCAAATTGATTCCGTCGGCCCTTGCTTAAAATATTTTAGTTCTATTACGCACTGAGAATAGAATTTGGCTTTCGGAATTGTTGCTTTAGGGCATCCTTAATCTTTTGAACCATGTGATCTATATTTTGAGCAAGGTATCCCAAGAACCAATCTAAATCACAACCTTCAAAGGCCATAGCCAGCTACACTCTCTTAACAACATCAGTATTAACATTCTACGCAGTCCACACCGCATTCGACACAAACCAAAATCGGTCCATATCCTCGTCCCCTGCACCCTTAAACGTGGGTAGCTTCATATGCACGGCCACATCTTCCGCAGGAGGGGGCGGTGGTGGGGTAGGAGGATTCTTACCCCTGTGCAAGTTTGATGGTGGCATAGTAGGAGGGCTATTTTCAGTGTGTGTAGCCTCACTTTCGTTTATATTAGGGGAGTTTCTCAAAGGACTGTATAAATATCTATCCCCTCTTTGATTGACCTGATAATATTTATCAATGCACGTAGTGATTTCGCTCTGATCAGGGATCATTCACTCGATGTGGATGCACAAAATACCCTTTTCACACAATAGCATCTTAATTATTAGGGGAAAAGTTTGTAAGAACTTACCTCTCAATCCCTTGAAAAATATCCTTTCAGCTTCAAAATATGACACAAATTGATCGACTACAAAATCTGTCACAAACCCACCCAATATGTTGTCAACCTAATGATCTACAGTTCAGGTAATGGAATTATCAGTTTTCACCAATTGTTAGACCAATTCAGGGGTCCACTGCATGACTTGATCATCCTTCCAACAGGTTTGGAATTCTACTAACCTTGCCAACCACTCCTGCAATTCGTGTGCAAAGGTTACAAACTAGATCTCTTGCACCTCAGTGAAAATATACTTATTCTTCCACTCTTCAATGGATAACTTCTTACTTCTATTTTATTTTAGGGATAATTCCTGAATACGTTTTTCAAACCAATCCTTAAGTTCAGGCTTTAATGGCTGCCAATAACCTTTCGGCATCACCCAACCTCTCTCAAAATGTTCCCAGTCCCGGCAACAAAACCATTTTTTTACTTGAGGGGTCTTGACTCAGGTTCAGAGTTGAGGTTAACCAACAAAACCCTCTTACTACTGGCCCTTTTGGCAGCGACTTGCTTGCGCAAGTCAAAGTCTCACCCGAAGTAGTATGGGGGGGTGTTGGAACCAAGTTTCCACACCCTGAGAGAGGTTTGAATGATGTGGGTGCCTTAAGATCCAAAATAACCATAAACAAACCTTCGCAACTGAAGCACTAACCCGTAAACCCTTATAGACATATTTAGGTCAATTATGCAGAATGCCTTACACAAGTTAACATAGCATCTATAATCCAAGTAATAACCATTAACAAACACTATCAGAGCCTTATACCATCAAATCCATCCAATAATCATTCATATAAACCCAAAACAGTTGTGCAAGAGATCTTATGGTAGAAAATATATGAATCGGAAATAATATGCAGAACATTCATAACATAAACAGTATATGCATTTCAGACTTCATATATCCGCAACAACAGTCTTTATTAATATCAGTTCAGATCCTTCAATAACCCGTGCACACAGCCAGCGAGGTCCACACACAGCAAGACTAAGGTCTTCACGCACACATCCAACATGAGCCTTCTACCCAGAAAAATCTACACAAAATATCACGAAGTTGCCAGATCTATCATCAACGTTCAGACTTATCCGAAAACTCCCTTCTTAGACTCGATATAGACTTCTATTTATATTTTTAGCCTGCGCTACTCTAGGGTCTGCCAACCGTGGTTTGCAGCCCCTTTTTCTACCCTTTTTACCCTTTATAACTCATGAGGGGCTTTGAACCACCCCAAATCCCCTGTGCAGGACTAAACTTGCAAAATCTATTACAAAAATTTAGCAAAAATGGTCTTCGAACTTAAGGGACCCCGCTTCAACAATAGTTCTACAACTTCCTTTGTGTATGTATAAACTGAACATATCGGCAGTGTGGATGACCGTCTCCTTCCCCATAATGTAATGTTTCCATTTTCCACAAGCCTACACAATAGAATACATCTCTTTATCATAGGTGGGGTACTTCCAAATTGTATCGGAAAGTGTCTCACTATGATAGGCCACTAGATGCCCGTGTTGGGTGAGGACTACACCAATAGCATAGACACAGACGTATGTCTCAATTTCAAATGGTTGGTGCAGGTCTATAAATGTGAGTATAGGTGTATAGCAAAGGTAGTGCTTCAGCTCAACGAACACCTTATGTTGGGATTCGAACCAGGAAAACTTTACTTTCACTCCACCTTTGGTAATGTGACTCCAAGGCCAAGTGATATGGTAGAATCCCAACACGAAACTCCAATAAATATTTGAAGGCCCAAAAATTTGTGAAGCTTTGTTAGAGTGATTGGGACTGGCCAATATCGAATGACTTGGATCTTAGTCAGATCCAAATGCATGCCTTGATATTCTATGATGTAACCTAGATATTAGACCTAGCTCATCCCAAAGGTGCATTTCTCCAATTTGGCACATATTTTTTCTTTTTTCCCTCTAAAATTTGATGATGTCATCAAATCTTATCTTATTATTTCCACTATTATTTTATAATTTCCTTAGGAGGCCCATTTAATACCTCAAACTTCCCCTAATGAATGTGTTGTAAGTTCTCTTCCCAACTCTTGCCGAAAATGAGGATGTCAGCCAGATAAAAGACCATGAATGAGTTGGTGAAGGGTCACAAGATGTCATCCATCAACTTCACAAAAGTAGCATGGGAATTTTTCAACCCAAATGGCATGACCAACCATTCAAAAAGTTCTTCCTTGGATTTGAAGGTTGTCTTCCATACATTTATGGGCTCTATTGAAACTTGATGATAGTTAGAGTTCATATCGATCTTGCTGAAATATGTAGCCCCGTTGAGTTGGTCCAGAAGGTCATCAATCTATGGGATTGGATACTTCTTCCAGAAAGTGATTTTTTCTAGTGCCTGATAATTAATTTAGAGCCTTTAGGTCCCATCCATATTTTTTACAGGTACAATCGGGCTCCCACAGGGTGAGGAACTTGGTAGGATGTTTCCTTTTTGCAGAAAATCCTGTATATGCCACTTGATCTCTTCATTTTGCAAATTGGAGCGGTGGTATATCGACCCATTGGGTAGAGGTGCTCCAAGAGTTATATCGATTGAATGCTTGACCTGACAGTGTAAGGGTACCCCTGTGGGTAAAGAGAAGATGTCCCTGTATTCTTCAACAACCTTATCCACCTACTTCTGCTGCATGGAATATCCCTTCTCGCAGGCCATGGATGTGGCCACGATCTTCCCCTTACTTTCAGATAAAATCAGAAAGAGAAAAAATTTCTCGGTCTGGGATATGATCTTACTACATTGCTTATCAGATATCAAAGAGATGGAATTAGGTGGGGCTATCTCGGGTATCCTATATAACATATTTCCCAAATTAATAATAACAGTGTGAGGCCTAGAATCATACACAGCATGATGCTGCACAAGTATGATTGGCCTAATAATACATCGCAAACTTCAAGAGGAGAAACATCACACAGTACCTCATCTGTGAAGGGCTTGATGCTGCAGGGAAGGCGACATTGCTAGCTGACATGGAGACATTGTCCTTGGTGAAGCCACCCATTGGTGTATGGCTGCGGGTGTGGTGTGTTCAGTAGGCCCAACCACTTCACGACCTCTGTTGAAATTAGGTTCTTTTGGCTCCCGCTATTGATGATGAACTATAGAAGATAACCCTTCACTCACATCTGTGAGTGGAAATGGTGGTACTAGGTTCTGCGTCAATAATTTTCTTCCCCTTGTCATTCCCCTTGTTGGGTTATAGCTCAGAATCGGAACATGCATCAGATTCTGAAGCTTTCATCTCAACCACCAATGAATTCTTTACACGACACTCATTTGTGTTGTGAGTGGGGCTCTTATGGAACTCACACCACTTTCCTATGTGTTTCTTCATCTTCGTGTTGCCATTATTTTCTTGGGGATTTAATGGATTATCTTGGGTTAATCCACCTTGGCTCTATCATTTTTTCTACAGTTCGAGGGTGCTTTTTCCCTGCTTCTAATTCACAAATCCAAAGGCGCGCTTCTTTTGTTTAATTATTTTTTTAACCTTTGCATCATTTTGGTATGTTACACCAAGCGAGGAGATGTCTGCGAACACCATTTCCTCCTAAATGTATTTGTGCATACATTCTCGGTATTTGAGCACTAAATTTCTCTCAAATTATTTGATACCCAACTTTGTGCATAGAGCATGAAAATTATTTGTCGGATCATGCACATATTGGTCACTTTTTATTCCTACAGTGTGGTAAAATGTATGTACTTGTCCTCATATCTCCCCACGGGGTAATATTGTTCCTTGACAGCATCTCAGAAATAATTTCAAGTGGGGGAAAATGTAAAAAGAGCGGGTTCCTCAGCCCTTTTCTCAGAGTAATTTTCCCACTATTCCTTGACATGGGGGGCAGCCTTTAGCAATGAAAAAGTAGTCTTCTCTCTATCGAAGAAACTATGGAATAAAAAATAACCTTCCAATAGATTCAACCATTTATCTACAACATCTGCATATATTTAACCTTCAAATATAGGGATATCAAATTTCACTTGTACCTTGAAGGGGGTGGTGCCTCCAAACTGATTTTTGGATGAAGATGCATTGCTAGTGGAAATTCGCTGAAGGATCTGGGAAAATTTGTCCATCATCTCGTTCCTTTGACGCTCGAGGGCTTCTTCAAGAAACAGTTTGATAGGATATCATGCTCCCTCATCCTTCTTTTCTTCTGCCATAGGAATTCATCAGTGTCAAAGGGGATGGTCTTACAAAAGCTCAACTTGTTCAAGTCTCAACTCCTTATACATCGACCTCATTGAGGGCATGCACAGAAAAGTAGAGAAAGAGCGTACCACTCTGATACCACTAATCTAGATTTATGATGGAATGAAATGAAATAGATATATAAACATAACCACAGAGATACAAAAAAAATATAACTTCAATTCATTAATAACAAAGTACTGAAAATTGTTTACATGCGAAATGGAAATAAACTAGCTAAGGCAATGGTTACTTATCTATGAGAAGCGTTGTGGCGGCTACATGCCTTCTGAACTATGTTCCAATGAGGCTTAAAGGCCTATTTATTATTTGGAAATAATGTAAAACCCTAAACATCTAGAAACCTAACCCTAGGAGATCGAGCGCCAAAAGTATATAGGCCCTGTTGGGGTAAATTGATACATCAACTTCCCAAGGTTGTAAATTTGGCATATGATCTTCATTTGACATGCATGATACCTCGTTAGAAAGATATATTTGAGGAATAAAACTTTCAACTACAAACCATTGCTACAAGCTATGAAATTACCCATTTTCTAAAAACAAACATCGTTTAGGGCATCAAAATGGCTCTGGAAGTTCAAGACCCAAAAACTGCCAAAAATAGTAAACTATACTACAATTAAGGAAACTGAAAGTAACAATGGTGGGGGTCCAAGTGGAATAGGTGGGTGGACACCAATATACACCTAGATAAATTGTAGTAAGGTGGACAGGTTCTTGAGGAAACAAGTTCAAGTTTGTTGGAGTGGACCGAGGGAGGAATATAGTACACACTTGACGCAAACATGAATATTTTGAAAAAACAAGATTACATGTAGGGTTTAGCAGTATAAAGAATTTGGATCTCTGGTTAGGGTGTCATTTCATTATCAAATTCATTTTTCCTACCACCTTGGGACGTGGATCATACTATGTAATATTCCTCTATGGATCTTATGCATAATACACTTTGTTGTTGGGTTTATAGCCTTTGTTGGTTAGGATTTTAAATCCATTGAATGCTACATCACTTTTTTTAGTCTATTTTATCAATGAGAAGTTGGTACTATCCATTTAAGAATACATTATTTGTATTGAATTAATTGATGTATGGGAAAAATAAATTGTGTTTAAACCTCGGTACCCTAAGTAACCCTCGGGCAGAATTACCCTAGTTCATTAATGATGGAAACCCTAGCTGCTTAAGAAACCCTAGAAATTTGACCTAAACCATTACAATTATATCAGAGTTTTTGGTCCTGCCAGTCTGAGGGATTGCAATGATATCTAATTGTTAATGACTTCCCCCAAAATTAGCCATGAAGGATTGGAAGGAATTTTGGTTTGGTCCTAACATTGTTCTTGACAAATATCTAGCCATAAAACATGTGTTTGAAGAGGAGAATATGCACCCAAAGTAGTATATGTTTCTATACACTCATGTAAATAAAAGAGATCAATCTCTTGAACCTGTAGATAAGGGAAAACAACAAAAATCAAGCATAGGGAAATGGGACGATTTTTGTGATAGTTGCAAGAAAAACAGAATCAAGTGATATTGATCACAAGCCCAAGCCTGTAAAACAAAGAACAAGAGAAACTAAGGCAAAGGAAAAAGCATGGACATGGTTGTATCCTCCTAAACAAAATGAAAATTGTAAATATGAAACCCTATTTAGTGGGAATGGTACTGATAAAGAACAACCAAATCTCATAGAATGGAATGGTCATCTCAGGGAAAGGGACACCCTTTCTTATAACAACGCCATTCAAATTTCAGATATTCAAAATACTTGAAGCAAAGAATGAAGGTATTCTTTGCAAAGGGGAACGTGAATACAAAAGTACCCCCTCTAATATTATGATGACATGGTTTCACCTTGAACACAACTCATCAACAAAGGCACATTCCAATGATAGGTCATGGCTATACAATAAGAAAACAATTTCTTATGGAAATTTAGAAAAGGAAGGAAAGAAGCACAATGATGGTTCTCAAATATCTACTTCAGATCATGTAGCAGTTACAAATGTTGAATATGGAAAAGATACATGACAGCAAGACTAGACCAGATAATCTCACAACATAAGATGTGATTCAGTGGACGAAGAAAATATTGAATATTGGGATGTTATGATCTCTCTAGGGAAGCAAAAGAAGCAGCCAGGGCCAGAATCACTTTCCCCAAGGGTTTCCTTTTGTAGTTACAAATACTATGGAATACTTTTACAGATACATCGAGGAATAATTCACATGTGCACAAGGGACTGTGTGTTTTTCATTATGAAGGATGTGGCAGGAATTCTAAACAACTCCAAGACAACTATTTTTCATGAGTTGTCATCCAAGGAGAAAATCAATACAAACCACCAGCTTGTGAGTGCCTTTAATTTAGTAGTTGAAGTCTATGAAGGTTTTTGCATCCTAAAATAGGTGGATCTATAATTCAATATAACTCATGGATCATCTATGCAAAAGGTGTCGGTAGAAGAAGAAAAATTGTATGACACTTCCAAGGTAATTCGGGGAGCTACTCAACATAATGACATAATCTCTTCACTATCATTAACCAAACATTGTGTTAAGAGATTACCATGTAGTTATTTTGTACTAGTTGTTGAAAATAGAAAGGTTAACTTTGAAAGGTGTGGAAGAGAGCATCTATCAGTTGCAGAGCAAGTTGTTTTTCTTTGGCAAGGATTATTGAATCAAATACGATGGAGAACTAGAAGGAAGAATTGCAAAAAATGAAGCAGTGTTATAGATTTTTATTTGGATAAGAAAGTTTTAACATGTCCTTGAAGATATCATATCAATGAGCATGGCAAGATCCTTAATGTAGTATCAAATTGTAATTTCTTGAAAAATTTCTTGTGAACAAAGTCAATGTTTGTAAATAAAATTTGTCTGAAATGGAAACATTGAAAAGGTAACATCTTCCTCTGAAACCAAATTGTTCCCTCTGTTAGTTGGACATTCAAAATCTTATTTTCCAAGGAGAATAAAGTTGCAGAATAGGAAGTTATATATTTGGCATCCTCATGCAATTCATTTCGAGATGCTTTTAGCCTAGTCCCTAGTGGGGAGGGGAAAAGTGATTCTTATGTAGTACGCAACCAAAATTTTCCGAAAGGGGCGATTTCAGGACTAACTACAGAGAAAGGAAAATCACTACCTGAATGGTAGATTTTATGTAGATTTTATTTACTAACCAAGCTTCCTACTCCACAGTCTACATCAAAACAAATGTATGTGGTTGGATGAGGACTGCAACTACCAATAGGCTTACACAAGCAACTGGAGAGCTTCATTTGAAATAACATACTATGCAAAAGGTTTGCAACTATGAACATGAAGCCCATTCCTCAAATGAGGTAACATTATTCAGGAATTCTCTAAAGAAGATGGGTTCCCTTGCAGTCAACATAATGATTCTAATGGAGAAGAAAAATGTTTGGAAAGGAGATTAGAGTGTCTTTGTCAAAATTAAACCTGCACGCATTTAACATATCAAGTTTTGCAATTTTCTACTTCTAGATTTTCAATAGGGAATTTTATAGGGAGTGGAGGTCGGAATCAGGTAAACAAAGGATTTCTTCCTGGTGGAAAATCGATGGCTGTGAAAACATTGAATTCAAACAGGGGAAGAAATTATTTCTAAAGTTGAGAATATTACTCTATTGAAGCACAACCATATCATTACACTTATGGCTACTGTGTATAAGGCTTTAACCCCCCTCTAGTGTATAATCCTGTATTAGAGGAAACCTTGAAGAGAATCTCCATAGAGGAAAGGAAAATAAAATACTTCCTTGGAATTTAGTGCAATTAAAAGTGGTTGTAGGAGTTGCTAAAGCATTAGATTACTTGCATAATGGCTTTTCTCGATATCTCATTCATGGAGATGTAAATTCTTCCAATATCTTGCATTCTGAAGATTTTGAACCACAGTTGTCATATTTTTTGTTAGCAAGGTGGACACCAACATCTTCATATATCACTTGCAGTGATGTTTAAGGAACATTTGGGTATCTTGCTCTAGAATAATTTATTTATGGAAATGTTAATGATAGGATAGATTTGTATGCATTTGGTGTGGTCCTTCTTGAGCTAGTTTTTTAAAGGAAGCTAATTGATACAAAAACGCCCAAGGGTCAAGAAACCCTGATTATGTGGGAAAAACCACTCTTACAGGATGGGAATATGGAAAGTATTGCTGACAAATGTTTGAAAAATGTTTATGATGCAAATTAAATGCACATAATGATGTGTTTTGTTATGATTTGTCTAAGGGAAACATCTCATTACCGACCTTGCATGCGACGAGTTTCAAAACTACTACAATGAGAAGATGAGAGAATTGATTGGGCATGGTGCTAGACTACAATTATCAAGGATGGAGAAAAAAGTGGTTAGCAGCATAACTTGTCATTTCCTGGGGACAAGAAATGTCGGGAAGGGGGGATTGTAATGTTCCCGCGAAATTAATTACCAAAAATATGAAGTAACCTATCGATCCTCGTATTCTATAGTCCTTCATAAACGGGAAAACCTGAAAATACCCAATGTTTGGGCAACGGAGGGAAAATTTTGGGGCATGTGGGTAAAAAAAACCAAATTTGGGGTTTGGTGTGAACCTCACTCAATAAATTAAGGAGAAAAATATCCTCAAGAAAATATATAATACAAAGGGATTAGATTCATTTGAATCATCATTGGATTAGATCATTTATCTTAGTTTTCTTTGAGCCTGAGGCTCTAAGGGTTTTAAGAACCCTTTTCTCCTATCAATTTTGATGGTGAAATATTCCACCCTAGTTGGTTAACTTTTTTTCTCCTCTATTTTCCTATTTTCTCTAATTTGTTTTGTTACAGGATTATTGGAATAATATTTCTAATTTTAGGAATATTATCAAATGAATCATATCCAAGACAACATCTGAAGCAATAAGAAGTTGGATTCATCCCTGAGGTCAACGAGTCTGGTTTAAAGGAAAAATAAGTAAAGTTCTAGAACAGACTGTTGAGAATTTGGTAGGGCAGTGTTTAATTCAATTCTTATAATTGAAAACTACTTCTGTTATAATTTGTATGCTTCTATTACTTAGATCTTGTCTTAATTAGCTTATTATGTTCCTCATCAAGTCAATTATCAAAACACAAGAGACACAGATTTTTGGCTCTTCAAGGCAGGGCCAAAACCTCTCCCTCTTGGAGAGGAAAACCCGAAAGTCAATTCTTCTTCTAGACCTTCAATTGACAAGTACCATGACTTTGACTCTTACCCTTGACACCAATATGCCTCCAAGACCTTGTCACTTCTCTTTCTTGACTCCTTATGTTGATCTCCTTTTTCTGCACTGAGATGCACTGTAATACACTAGTACTAGGACTGAGCTTGACCTTTAGTGAATACCTCCTCAGTCTTCTTCTCTTTGATACTCTAAACCAAGACCCCTTGACTTTGTTATATATATATTTTTCCTTTGTATAATTTCCTTTATACCTTGTGGAATTTCCTCCCTATACATTCATTCTCTTCTTGTTGTAGTACACTTCGGCTTACTTGACCTTGTGTGTAGCAACCCAATACAGAATAGGAGTTGACTTCTTTCACGTTGTGAGTACCTTCCTGAGATATGCAAATATGGAGTATAATTTAGGACAGAGATAATGCACTTGTATCTAGACCCAATCACATATTCTTTGTCTGAAATTCCTTTTCCTCTCACAATGGATTACAGACCTTTTACTTCACACTTTTTCACAGAACTTGAGGTATGTATACCTTTCTTTCCTTCGCATATTATCCCTTTATCTTCGCTCCAATTACAGTCCCTATCTCGCACTTTTATTGTACACACTTGACTGAATTACTTTCTTGATAATGAGGCCACAGTACTCCTTATATAGGGATTGTCTTCTAGCATGTAGGCCGACATGTCTTCCATGAGGTGAGCTAACTTCTTCCAGCATATTTCAGGTCAAATTGTTCAAGGATATATGCATCACATTTGAGACAACTTTCATGAGCATGTTGACAAGGTCTTGGAGCATATTTTTTACATAAATAACTGTCCTTTACAAGTGTAACACTTCTTCATGTACAGGACTCTTTAATTATATAAATGACAAGCTGAAAAACCCCTATATACATCAAGAATAAGTCTTGGACCTATAATAAAACTCCTTTCTCATGAAGCCCATGATGCAAGTATTACATAAATACATTTTATTATCTTTGTATTCTTCATTACATAAATTCATAATCACTAGTCATTATGAAGACCGGACCTAGTTACACTTTCCAACGCTTCCTCTTAACTAGGGAGGTATTCATAATGGTACATGATCACTTTCAATATGAATAATATCATAAGAAGAATTTTCTTGGTAATCCATCTGTTATAGAAACATATTAACCAACATTGTTATAGTGAAAGGCCTTGACTAACAACTCCATCTCTCCACAAGACCATAAGCTACAATGTTGGTGATAACAATGATTATAGACACCCTCATGATTTTCTCCAAGGTACATACTCCACCCAGTTGTTCACTGAGTATGACCTATAAGGAAAATTCTTATCGGGATAGCTAATCCTCAAATAATATCTATCCTTTCATGACTACTCTTTACATAGATGCCCTAATACATCCCAAAAGAGTATCAGGTGCCGGATGATTAACCAATCCCGCATTCTGTCTTCCAGGTGAAGACCAGAATTATGTGTATATTTCTGCCTCTTAACTAGGGAGGAAATATTCCACAAAGGAATAAATTTATACAAATAATGTACCTAAGCTTTCTTTTTGGCTTAGGAATTACAGATTTTCTTCCAAGTAATTAACTTATTACCAAGCTCCATATTAATTATGAAACTCAAGAAATAATGATGAATACATCCAAATGCTTCATGAATGACTCCTTCCTTTGATGTCATGAATTGAGGAGCCTTCAACTTTGGGATATCTTCATAAGGCTCATATCATCCGTCACTTTCATCCATGAGTCATGTCTTCAGAAAGTGATCCGTCAATCTTCTCATCTGGTCTAGCTTCATGCCATGTTTTTTCCCTTCTTAACCATACTTCCTTCAAGGATATTTCATCCTGCCATATGGTTATCAACTTGTGGAAGGTATATTCTTCCCTTTGGAAGCCCTACATAAGCTCATCAGATATTATTTAAGTATAAATATGAACTTTTAAATCAAAATTTACCTTAGTGATGATCATTCAGCATGACATCTTCTTGTAGGCATCAACATCCTTCGTTACAGATTGACACATCTCCTAAAGATTGACACATTTCCAGAATTATACCAGATTCTACATATCTAATCCATGTGGATATTGGTGGCCACCCACTTATTCCACTTGGGGTTGCACCATTGTTTCTTATAGTTTTTCATTTTCCTTAATTATAGCACAGTTTACTATTTTTAGTTGTTTTTCAGGTCATGAACTTCCGGAGCCATTTTGAGGCCCTAAACGACGTTTTTTGGGAAAATTGGGAGCAACGTGGGTCCATACTTTCTTCTTGATAGCTAGAGAAATGAGAGTCTTTCTCCAATCATATGGGTTTAAGCCTTGATATCAATGTACCAATCATTTGATGATGCAGAGCTAGAAAAGCATGCACATTCCTTTTCCAGCCTTGAGGCCAACTCTTAATTAATGTGATCTTCCATCTTCTTCGTGCTTTTACTTTTCCCAGCAGCTTCGGCAGAAGGAATGCGTAAGCCCTTAGGAGCACGATTTGTTGCTAGAGCATCACCACGAGTTCCCTTTAGCATAGATCCTCTTGCTATCTTTCCCAACCTTTCTCTGATGCCATGTGAAAATTTCAACTTGAAATCCTACTGCAATATCTGATATTTTTTCTCCTACTTATTATTCAGAAATAAGTTATTTACGGAAATCTCTTCAGTAAATATTGAAACAAATTCAAATGCAGACTTCACCATATAATTTTTTAACAAAATACAAGGAAATACTAGCACAATAATGACACAGATATTTTTGGACAATTGTCCCCGGAAAAACCCAATGCAGGAAAACTGGTGCAGTAGATGAGGGTTTCTATTCTTCTCCAGAAAAATCTTCTTGTACAATTTACAATCAGTATTAATGAAGAGAAATTATCTATGATAACACTGGAGAAATTTCTCACAAAATTTCCTGATGAGAAATGACGCTAGAATGACCCTCCTTAGCCTCCTACGTCACCATTGCATTGGCTCTGCATGGGCACTACACATTACTGCGTCACCCTTCGCGTTGTTCCCTTCCTACCTCTGCGTTGCCTCTTCCTTTCACTGTGACACCTGCTCCTGCACCCCAGATTTATGTTGAACCCTCTATATTTCTCCTCCACCTGCAACTCTCCCTCTAGATACCTGGGCAACTGAGTATCTACACTGGTGTATTTTCCAAATAACCCTCAAGCCTTCCTTTATAGTCTTCTCGTTGAGAAATCAACGGTCAAGATTATATACCTAATCAACAGCTAAGATCATAACTTGACTTGATCCATGTTCTCTAGAAGATTCACACTCTGTTTTATTAATACCCTTATCCCCATTAAAATAATTAATTATTTTAATAAAACATATTTCGAGTGGAATTTCTACAAATGATTTATGGGTTCTTTGGAATACATGTGCTTAAGTCTCTCCACAAATTTTGAGACTTAGATCACTTTCGATAATACCGAAAATCAACACAAATCAAACACTAAGATGCTCTTTAATGTAACAAACCATTTTGAACAAACATCTTAGACCAATCACATGCTCTTCAAAATTACAATACATAATTTGTATGTACATAAAATCCTAGTAGAAAACAATTGGCATACTCTCAAGCTCATTAATGAATCCTTTGCTCAAGACATAATCAACACCTATGCCAAATACATATTATGAAGGTCTCAAAACCCAATCAACCTCCTTACATCTACTTATCAAACCTATGTACTCAATGACAGCATATATATGTTAATCCCCAGTCATTGCTTCAATCATATTACTCATCAAATATAAGTCAAGAAACGACATTTATTATATTGCAATGCCACGAGTGTTGAACCCTGGTACATGTAATTGCATCAGCAACTTAGAGTGTCAATTCACTAGGATCATACAATAGAAACCATTCCAGTAGTTGAAGTATTCTGATTTTCTTGAAAGATATTTAAAAGATATGTAAGGTAGATAAACCCTTGTTGTTGTCTCTCATATTGTAATTGTATGCAATGGTGTGATTTCGGAATGTGCCAATCTGTCAAGATTCAAAATATCTTATTGTGCACAAGTTTAGGTATTCTATCTCCTTAACATTTTTACCTGACCTTCTAGCTCCTTTCAGGACCGCGAGTTGTGATCAGCTAAACCACAAGACCAGCAGTTACAAACAGAATAAATTAACCTATTATATAATACCAACCAAAGACAAGGTTTACCCCTACAGTAGAGATTCATGTATGACAGTCATAATGAATTATTGTGGTTCTAATGAGCTAATGGCTACTTGAAGTCCTCAACTCGGCAACTTGAAAATTATTAAAAATATCAAAACTGGAATATAGCCTTGATCTTATGAATGGCAACAAAAATTGACCTTTTCTATCTTTGAGTTCTCTAATAGAAACCTTGGAGAATAATAACAAAGATAAATATTTGATAAAAGTCTTATCTTAGCCCTCTGAGCCAATACGACACCTGAATGCAACTACTCTATGCCATGAATATTAATGTTTTCAACCACTTGATTGAAGCCCCATGTCTATTCATTTTGTGATATTTGAATCATTAGATAGACTGACTTCAATTATTTCCCTCTCATAATGCATTCAGTTCAAATTTCATCATATACATTGTTATGAACACTCTAAACAAGCCTTACACACACACACACACACACATATATATATATAAAGGAACTAGAATCCATAAAGATCAGTTATCCATGAATATTCATATATCATTATAGCAATGAGTATAATTCGTAGATATGTAATAGCCTTTGTTTAGACTCCTTTTATTAGCATAGAAACATTCCAAGAAAATGTAAAATTTTATGCTCAAAAATACCTTTGTGAACTTGAAATTAGAATGAATAAGCATCTCCAAAATAACATTTACTCAATGTATATATACTCCTACTTCAGCTCTAAAATTAGGCCTCTGGAAACCCTAATACAGTGACCCAAAAATTCATCCAAGAGACACCACAATAAGCACAAAATTTGACCTTAGCGGGGTTTTGAACTAGTCCTTAGGAAGCATATATCTAAGTCATAGAACTAGGTTTTTTTAGCCACATAATACTACCTTAGACAAGCTCGGATTAGGGCTCAACGATATTACCTCAAAAAATCAATATAGATTGCTTCAAACAAGCTCAATTATGTCTTGAAATTCTTGCATGGCATAGGCCTACCTCAAAAAATTATTAAAGAGACCAAAGTTTGTGCCTCAGGGAGGCCATAGATTTATATCTTTAGACACCAGAAATAAGCCACAAAATTCTTCATCCTTGTCTCAAAATTATGACCTCAAAGGGGGCTGAATTTTTTCCTCTGAGGTAGTCGAAATGCCACAGAAGGAACCCTCAGAGATAGTGGCCAACTTGTCCTATGATCTGACACCAGAATTTTCCTCAGAAGAGCTCAGAATAGGCCTTAGAATACCAGCAAAAAATACAAACCCAAAGGATAATGAAATAACCCAGAAATGATTGGACTACTCTTAAGATCAATGTGTCAATACAAAGCCTCAGAATATCAAACGAATTTATTTGAAAAATAAACATGAAAATTGATACCTCAGGATGAATTCAAGCCCTCTTTTTATAATAAATGAGGAGGCTTGTAGAGAGGGATGACTTTTCTCATTAAACCCTGAGCCGACCAACAATAAATTAAATTTGAAATTTTAATTTTAAAATTTTAGAGCCAACATTAAAGCCAAATTTACCTCCATTTTTTTAATAATTTTGAGCCTTCTATGTAAGGCAATGTGGGTTGAGTTAGATCTCATTTGGAGGGATGATAATCCAATCATGATATAATCAAACATTTTGAGAATAAATTTCATTATTTAATTAATCAACAAGTTTCTTGTAGCATATCCTTTTGGGGCTTCTTTACCATAGAATGGGGCTCCAGCTTCAAGAAGCCATATCTCCTCAACCGAGAGGATTTACGTGGCGTGAAACCTATCGATGGAAATAACATGATGAGGAATGCACAATGGAGATGGTTATGTGATAAAATTCATGGTCTTCATTCTCAAATTCTTCAACAAATGTGGGGAAATATGATCAGTCATTTGGGCTTCCAAGAAATCACATCCATTAATGCTTCCAATCAATGTGATCAACAGACATATAGTAAAAGTGTTCAAGCACCAACATTGGCATCAATGATAACATCATTCAACGATAAAAAATATTCCATACCTAAAATGTATACTTCAACCATATCCATAAATATCTCAACTCATTCCATGACATCTCCATAACCAACTTCTTTAATTGTTCTCATTATTAGTTTTTCATGTAGACATTTAAGCTTGGTTTTCTATATTACATTAATGCAACCACATATTTTAGACTTTATATCCACAAGTATGAGTTATTCCTTCATACTACCCTTTATCTAATACTTGTGATTTAAATAATCAATCGACGTCCTCTCTCTTCAAATAGTATTTTGAACTGGCCCAATCTTCTTCTTCATATTTAATCTTGTTCGTCGTCTATCCTCCACAATCTTCATCTTTAGTCTTCTTCATTCTTCATCTTCAATTGTAATATTCCCGCAAAATTAATTTCCAAAAAAATGAACTAGCCTATCAATCCTCATAGTATATAGTCCTTGATAAAGGGGAAAACCCCAAAATACCTAATGTTTAGGCAGCAGAAGGAAATTTTTGAAGAAACTAGGCAAAAAACCCCAAAGTTTGGGTTTGGTGTGAACCTTACTCAATCAATTAAGGAGAAAAAACCCCTCAAGGAAATTCATATACACAAAGGGATTATATTCATTTGAATAATCATTGGATTGGGTCATTTATCTCTTTTTTATTTGATCCTAACGCTATGACGGTTTTAAGACCCCTTTTATCCTATCAATTTCGATTGTGAAAGATTCCACTAGTTGATAAACTTATTTTCTCCTCTATTTTTCCTATTTTCTCTACTTTGTTCTAATATAATATTATTGGAATAAGATTTATGTTCTCAAAAATATTATCAAAAGAATTATTATCCAAGCCAACATATGAAGAAAAAATTTTGAAGCAAGAAGAAGTCAGATTCATCCCTATGGTCAACAAGTCTGGTTTGAAGGAAAACAGAAGCAAAGCTCTGGAACATACCTACTTTGAGGCCTTACAAGTTGCTCTGTGACACACAAAGTCATTACTTTCGAGGTAAAGGAGTATTTTAGGACAAGAAAAGGAAAAATTCTAGAAAACACAAGGTTTCTTGTGATATTTACACCACTGTGATAGTCGAAGTTTCCTGAAGTAATTCTGTCACAAATTCAAGTCTTTTGCGGGAAATTCAAAGGGTGAGCCAAGTAGTCTAAATTCTGAGTGTATTTCCTGGGCCATTACCATGGATTCTTGGAGAATATTAAGACCATGAAGTGGATGAAGAACCTATTGATACAAATTTATGAAGGAACTAAATGAAATACAAATATAAAGATAAAAACAGAGATGCATCGAAAACAAAAATTCAATTCATTAATAAAAAAGTACTGAAAATTGTTTACGTGCAAAAAGGAAATAAACTAGCTCAAACAATGGTAGCTTATCTCTGAGAAGATATGTGGAAACTACATCCCTTTTGAACTGTGTTACAATGAGGATCCAAGGCCTATTTATTATTGAGAAACAATTAAAAACCCTAAACATCAAAAAACATAACCCTAGGAGATGAAGCGCCAAAAGTCTATGGGCCCCGTTGGCAAATATTGGTACATCAACTTCCCAGGGTCATAACTTTGGCATATGATCTTCATTATACATATACGATACCTCATTAAAAAGATATATCTGAAGACTACAAATTTTTACTACAAACCCCTACCATAGTTAATGGGTTTTCCCATTTTCCCAAAAAAAAATCCATTTAAGGCCTCAAAATAGCTTTGGAAGTTCAGGACCCGAAAAACTACCAAAAATAGAAAATTTTGCCACAATTAAGGAAACTGAAAGAAACAATGGTGGGTGTCCAAGTGGAATTGGTGGGTGGCCACCAATATCCATCTGGATCAGTCCTCCCCCCTTGGGAGGAAATGGTCTCCATTACATTGAGTGCCTACATGAGATGGGGGAACTTTTGTTGAACTTCGTATTTGTCGAGCCACTTCCATTGGTGCAAGAGTTGGCCAGATTTGAAAACTTGATAGAGTTGGATATTCTGTTGGCGAGTGTTCTTGATCTGTGTGTCCTTGATATAATCAGTTGTGGCATGTTCCATGCATTATGGGTTTAGCTTTGTTGGTGTGATTTATTTTGCAATGTCTTATGTATCTAGTAATGGTGGAAATTATGGTTGAAGGCATTCCACATTGAACATTGGGTGTAGGCCAAGGGATGGGGGAATGTTGAGCTCAAAATAATTTTATCCCATAGCCTTGGAGATGGTGCAAGGCCCATATCGGAGTGGTTTGAGCTTTTGATGGGCTCTGGTAAGGCATTCTTTCTACAAATGCAACCAAACTTTATCGCCCATCTGAAACTTATGTGGCACCCGATGTTGATCATGTCATTGCTTGTACTTTGCATTGGACTTATCCAAGATTTCATAAACCTACTAGTGGATGTGTTGGAAGTGATCAATAAACCTGGATGCTTTATTAGCCTCAGATTGTACATGTGTGTGGATTATGTTTATGTAGTCACATGAGGCATGGAAACATCTGTCGGACACAATGGTTGAAATCTCAGACCCACTTGAAAGGGATTGTGACCAGTCGAGCTATGGATGGCTCTGTTATATATGTGTTTCACATAGGAAGGTTGTCATCCCAAGTCGTTGGATGCTTGGAGTTGTACATGCAAAGTATGTGTATTATCATATTGTTGACGACCTCTGTCTGACCATCATTCTGGGGATGGAATGTAGTCGACTTGGTGAGCTTGGTGTCCAACATTGTCCACAGGCTTAACCAGAATGTGCTCAAGAACCTGCTATCTCGATCAGATATAATGGTCTTCGAAATCCCAAAATTTACCCACACTCGTTCAAAGAATATTTTGGTAGTGTTCTCTGTTTTGATACTCTCCTTGCAAGCTGCCAATATAGTCATCTTAGAAAATTTGTCCACGACCATAAATACACATTAATTATCGTGCTTTGTAGAAGGGAGGCTAGAATGATAGTCCATGGAGATGGATTCCCAGGGCTGGATGGGAGTAGGCAGAGAAGTGTATAGACCTTGCTTCTTTTGTTTGGCTTGGTGATGGCATAGGCAGTGCAGGATATGATATATTTTCCAACATCTTATTGGATTTTTGGCCAATAAAAGTACTTTTTAAGTATGACCACAGTTTTCTCCACGCTAGAGTATCCTGCAACCTAATTGTAGTGTGCCTCCCAAATCAGCTTGGTCACTCACTTGAAGGAACAGAACAGTGGCCCAGGTAGCATAATAATATTTTTTAGAGGTGAAAATCGGGAACTTTATTTCTATCAACTAGTATTTTTGAATAGTTGTTGCCATCCAGAGGTCTCGTGGCCACAAGAGTTTAGAACAGTATTCAGTGTTTCAACTGGGGACCGGTTGAGGCAATATGGAACATGATTGGTGATTCCATTTTTGTATTTAATGTTCAAATGGAATTTTTGCAGATATGTAGACCAATTCTGATGGTGATCGTTCTGCAACTTCCTTTGTGTATGTATAAACTGAAGAGATCGATGATTGGTGTGGATGACCATCTACTTCCCCATAATTTAATGTTTCCATTGTCCACAAGCCTTTACAATAGAATATATATCTTTATCATAGGTGGGGTACTTCAAAATTGTATCAGAAAGTGTCTCACTATGATAGGCCACTAGATGTGCGTGTTGGGTGAGGACTACACCAATAGCATAAACACAGGTATATGTCTCAATTTTAAATGGTTGGTGTAGGTCTAGCAATGTGAGTATATGTGCAAAGCAGAGGCAGTGCTTCAGCTCAACGAACACCTTATGTTGGGACTCAAATTAGGAAAAATTTACTTTGGCTCCACCCTTGGTAATCTGACTCCAAGTCCAAGTGATATGGTAGAATCCCAACATGAACCTCCGATAAAGATTTGAAGGCCCAAAAAGTTGTGAAGATCTGTTATATGGTCGGGACTGGCCAATATCGAATGACTTGGATCTTAGTTAGATCCACATGCATGCCTTAATATTCTATGATGTAACCTAGATATTAAACCTAGCTCATCCCAAAGGTTCATTTCTCCAATTTAGCACATGGTTGTGTTTCCATGGGGTTTTAAGGACGTGTCAAATTTGTTCCAAGTTCTCTTCCCAACTCTTGTTTAAGATGAGGATGTCATCCAGATAAAAAACCATGAACGAGTTGTTGAAGGGTCACAAGATGTCATCCATCAACTTCACAAAAGTAGAATGGGAATTTTTCAACCCAATGGGCATGACTGACCATTCAAAAAGATCTTCCTTGGATTTGAAGGTGGTATTCCATACATTTATGGGCTCTATTGAAACGTGACGATAGTTATACTTCAGATCAATCTTGTTGAAATACTTATCCTCGTTGAGTTGGTCCAAAAGGTCATCAATCTATATGATTGGATACTTGTTCCTAAAAATGATTTTTTTTAGTGCCTGATAATTAATGTAGAGAATCTAGGTCCCATCCATATTTTGTACAGGTACAAACGGGCTGTCACAGGGTGAGGAACATGGTAGGATGTTTCCTTTTTGTAGCAAATCCTAAGTATGCCACTTGATCTGTTCATTTTCCAAATTGGAGCGGTGGTATATTGATCCATTGGGTAGAGGTGATCCAAGATTTATATCGATCAAATTTTTTATCTCACAATGTAAGGGTACCAGTGTGGGTAAAGAGAAGATGTCCCCGTAGTCTTCAATGACCTTATCCACATGCTTCTTCTGCATGGAAAAACCCTTCTCGCGGGCCATGGATGTGGCCACGATATTCCCCTTACATTCAAATAAAATCAGAAAGAAAACAAATTTATCTGTCTGGGAGATGATCTTACTACATTGCTTAGCAGAAATCAAAGAGATGGGGTTAGGTGGGGCTACCTCGAGTATCCTGTATAACATAAATCCCAAATTAATAATAACAGTGTGACGCCTATACTCATACACAACATCATGCTTCCACAAGTATGATTGGCCTAATAATACATCACAAACTTCAAGAGGAGCAACATCACACAGTACCTCATCTGTGAAGGGCTTGATGATGTAGGGAAGGTGACACTGCTAGCTGATATGGAGACATCGCCCTTGGTGAAGCCACCCGATGGTGTATGGTTTCAGGTGTAGTGTGGTCAGTAGGCCCAACCGCTTCATGACCTCTTTCGAAATGAGGTTCTTTTGGCTCCCGTTATTGACGATGAATTGTAGCAGATAACCCTTCACTCATATCTGTGAGTGTAAATGGTGGCACTAGGTTATGCATCAATAATTTTCTTCCCCTTTCCATTACCCTTGTCGGGTTCTAGCTCACAATTGGAACATGCATCGGATTTTGAAGCTTTCATATCAACCACCAATGACTGCTTGGCACGACACTCATTTGTGTTGTGAGTGGGGTTCTTGTGGAACTCACACCACTTTCCTATGTGTTTCTTCATCTTCGTGTTGCCATTATTTTCTTGCGGCTTCAATGGATTATCTTGGGTTAATCCACCTTGGCTCTATCATTTTTTCTACGGTTTAGGGGCGCTTTTTCCCTGCTTCTGATTCGCAGATCCAAAGTCGCGCTTCTTTTTTTTATTTTTTTTTATCTTGGCATCATGTCGATATGTTACACCAAGCGAGGAGATGTTCATGAACTCCATTTCCTCCTAAATGTATTTTTTCATACAGTCACGGTACTTGAGCACTAGATTTCACTCAGATTCTTTGATACCCAACTTTGTGCATAGAGCATGAAAAATATTTGTCAAATCATGCACATATTGGTCCCTTTTTTTTCCTACAATGTGGTTCAATGTATGTACTTGTCCTCATAGCTCCCCATGGGGTAATATTGTTCCTTGATAGTATCTCCAAAATAATTCCAAGTGGGGGCGGATGTAAAAAGAGAGGGTTCCTCAACCCTTTTCTCAGAGAAATTTTCCCACTATTCCTTGACATGGGGGGCAGCCTTAAGCAATGAAAAAGTAATCTTCTCCCTATCGAAGAAACTATAGACTAAAAAATAACCTTCCAATAGATTCAACCATTTATCTACAACATCTGCATACATTTAACCTTCGCATATAGGGATATCAAATTTTAGTTGTACCTTGAAGGGGGCGGTGCCTCCAAAGTGATTTTTGGATGAAGATAAGTCGCTAGTGGAAATTTGCTGAAGGATCTGGGAAAATTTGTCCATCATCTCTTTCCTTTGTCGCTCAAGGGCTTCTTCGAGCAATATTTTGATAGGATCGCATGCTCCCTTTTCCTTATTTTCTTCTGCCATAGGAAGTCGTCGGTGTCAGTGGGGATGGTATTACAAAGGCTCCACTAGTTCAAGTCCCAAGTCCTTATACCTCAACCTCATTGGGGGCATGCTCAGAAAAGCAAAGAAAGAGCATACCACTCTGATACCACTAATATATATTTATGAAGGAATGAAATGAAATATATATATAAACATAATCACATAGATACAACAAAAATATAACTTCAATTCATTAATAAAAAAAGTACTAAAAATTGTTTACTTGCAGAATGGAAATAAACTAGCTAAGGCAATGGTTACTTATCTATAAGAAGCGTTGTGGCAGTTACATGCCTTCTAAAATATGTTCCAATGAGGCTCAAAGGTATATTTATTATTCGGAAACAATGGAAAACCCTAAACATCCAAAAACATAACCCTAGGACATCGAGCGCCAAAATTTTATGGGCCCTATTGGGGTAAATTGGTACATCAACTTCCCAGGGTCGTAACTTTGGCAATTTTTTTTTTTTTTCACGCATGATACCTCGTTAGAAATAAATACCTGAGGAATACAAATTTAGACTAAAAACCCTTGCTACAAGCTATGAAATTACCCATTTTCTAAAAACAAACATCATTTAGGGCATCAAAATGGCTATGGAAGTTCAAGACCCAAAAAACTGCCAAAAATAGTAAACTATACTACAATTAAGGAAACTGAAAGTAACAATGGTGGGGGTCCAAGTGGAATGGGTGGGTGGACACCAATATCCACCTGGATCATTTTTATTAAGGTGGACAGGTTCCTGAGGAAACAAGTTCAAGTTTGTTGGAGTGGACCGAGGGAGGAATAGAGTACGCACTTGATGAAAATATGAATATTTTGAGGAGACAAGATTACATGTAGGGTTGAGCAGTACGAAGAATTTGGATCTCTGGTTAGGGTGTCATTTTATTATCAAACTCATTTTTCTTGCCACCATTGGACGTGGATCATACTATGTACTATTCCTATATGGATATTATGCATAATACACTTTACTATTGGGTTTATCGCATTTGTTGGTTAGGATTTTAAATCCATTGAATGCTACATCACTTTTTTTAGTCTATTTTATCAATGAGAAGTTGGTACTATCCATTGAAGAATACATTATTTGTATTGAATTAATTTATGTATGGGGAAAAGAAATTTTGTTTAAACCTCGGTACCCTAAGTAACCCTAGGGCAGATTACCCTAGTTCACTAATGATGGAAACCCTAGTTGCTTAAGAAACCCTAGAGATTTGACCTAAACCGTTACAATTATATCAGAGTTGTGTGTCATGCCAGCTTGAGGGATTACAATGATATCTAATTGTTGATGAATTCCCCCAGAAGTAGCCATGAAGGATTGGAAGGAATTTTGGTTTGGTCCTAACATTGTTCATGACAAATATCTAGCCATAAAACATGTGTTAGAAGAGGAGAAGATGCACCCAAAGCAGTATACGTTGATATACACCCATGTAAATAAAAGAGATCAATCTCTCTAGCCTGTAGATAAGGGCAAACAACAAAAATAAAGCATAAGGAAATGGGATGATTTTTGGGCTACTTGCAAGAAAAACAAATCGAGTGACATTGATCACAAGCCCAAGCTTGTAAAACAAAGAACAAGAGAAACTAAGGCAGAGGAAAAAGTATGGACATGCTTGTATCCTCCTAAACAAAATGAAAATCATAAATATGAAACCTTATCTAGTGGGAATGGTACTAATAAAAAACAACCAAATCTCATAGAACATAATGGTCATCTCAGGGAAAGGGACACCCTTTTTTATAACAATGCGATTCAAATTTTAGATATTTGAAATATTGAAGAAAAGAATGAAGGTATTCTTGGTAGAGGGGAAGGTGAAGACAAAATTACCCCCTCTAATATTGTGATGACATGGTTTCACCTTGAACACAACTCATTAACAAAGGCACATTCTAATGATAGGTCATGGCTATACAAGAAGCAAACAAGTTCCCATGGAAATTTAGAAAAGGAAGGAAAGAAGCACGATGATGGTCCTCAAATATGTACTTTAGATCATGTAGTAGTTACAAATGTTTAATATGGAAAAGATACAGGACAGTAAGACTAGACCAGTCAATCTCACAAAATAATATGTGATTCAGTGGACGAAGAAAAGATTGAAGATCGGAATGTTATGATCTCTCTAGGGAAGCAAAAGAAGGATCCAAGGCCGGAATCACTTTCCCCAAGGGTTTCCTTTTGCAGTTATAAACACTATGGAAATACTTTTATATATACATTGAGGAAGCATTCACATGTGCACAAGGGATTGCATGTTTTTCATTATGAAGGATGTGGCAGGAAATTTCTAAACAACTCCAAGGCAACTATTTTTCACGAGTTGCCATCCAAGCACCAAAGAAATACAAACCACCAACTTGTGAGTGCCTTTAATTTAGCAGTTGAAGTCATTGAAAGTTTTTGCATCCTGAAATAGGTGGATCTGTAATTCAATATAACTCATAGATCATCTATGCAAAAGGTGTTGGTAGAAGAAGAAAAATTATATGATGCTTCAAAGATAATTCGGGGAGCTAGTCAGCAAAATGACATAAGCTCTTCACTATCATTAGCCAAGCATTGCGTTAAGAGATTACCATGTAGTTCTTTTGTACTAGTTGTTGAAAATGGAAAGGTTATCTTTGAAATGTGTGGAAGATAGAATCTATCAGTTGCAGAGCGAGTTTTTTTTCTTCGCCTAGGATTATTGAATCGAATACGATGGAGAATTAGAAGAAATAATTGCAAAGAACTAAACAGTGTTGTAGATTGTTCTTTGGATAGGAAAGTTTTAACATATCCTAGAAGATATCATATCAATGAGCATGACAAGATCCTTAATGTTGTATCAGATCGTAATTTCTTGAAAACTTTCTTGTGAACAAAGTCGATGTTTGTAAAAAAAAATTGTCTGAAATGGAAAAATTCAAAAGGTAGCATCTTCCCCTAAAACCAAATTTTTCCCTCTGTTAATTATGTTGGTGTCTCGTGTTTTGATAGTTTGGCAAATCAAAAGACAAGGCAACATCAGAACCAATCTTTAGAGTTACAGGATCTAGTCCTCCTGCTCTCAAAGAGGGATCTCTCAAAATTTATTTGTTTTTACAAAGGTTTATCTTGTGTGCTTTGAGTGTTGGTTTTAGACTAGTTATTAAGTGCAAGTGTTTGTTTATTTGTTTGGTTGAATTGATACAGCAAAACCTAAAATTTCTAGGAAAGATAGATAGAAAGGGGAAATGTCAGTTTCATTAGGCAATGGAGTCAAAAAGAGGTCATGAAAAACTTATCAATGGATATGGGATATCAAAGGGAAAATATAACTTGGCCACAGGATCCTTTGGTTTTGAAATGAGATGGACATCAATGATTTGGAAAGAGAAGTTTAATCCTCAACTAAGGGAATTTGAAAGCACAACTTGAACAATAAAGAGCTATTTGATAGACAGAGCTAACCATGAATTCTACAAATCATACTTCAAGCAAATAATGACTTCAAAACAACTTTTAAAATGAAATCTAAGATTCGGGGAACACCCTATTTCCTCAAATATTTTATTTCAAATGACTTAGAAAACATAAAAGATTCACTGATAATTATGATCATAGAAGAGGGAACACCTAAATACATCTATGATCACAACTATAAAGACCTTTAAGCCAATTGTTCAAGCAAGGACAAGGGGCAAGATCAGAACAGACCTCCTTGGCTCACTATAAACAAAGAAACTTCAAAGGGGACTTCAATAACAGCCTTTAAGTGGCAGCAGACAAGTAGGGAGAACCATAAATCATGTTGAAACCAACTATTTGAACCATTAAGGAAATAAACAAGCATGAGGACTAAAGAGAGAGATTAAAACAGTGAAGGATAAACAGGTCTAAGGTGCTTCCAAGAGTCATTTCTTAGCCTAAAACTTTCATCCTACTGTAGTAAGAATTTATGGAACAAAATGAAAACAGGGGAAAACATTAAACAGTTCAGAATACTTCACTAACAGCCAAGCTCATGGATCCAATGATAGAGCCTTCTCAAGAACAAGCATGCAACAACATCATCAGGGCTTCCAAGACTTCAATTTCTTCTTCAACTTCAACAGACAAAGTATTATTTCAGAGAGTTTCAATATTACAAGTAGTAATCAAACAACCAATGTTTACAATGGATTCCTCAACAAGTTTTTATAGATAGATGAGGAGGTCGAAAGAGAGAAAAGATCTTTTGAGTTCAATTAATACAGTTAATGGTTCTCGGCCTTTGAGGGGCTCAAGGGAGAAGTTTACAAATATTTTCCTGTATTAATTGGTTTACATTAAGTATTTTAAGCTTGTTGGAAGCTTATGTTGACTTTAAGGCTCTATGTCATCCTTTGCAATAACTTTGCTGATAGTTTATATTAGCTTCTTTGATTCGAAATAACTATTCAGCTGTAAGGGGCAGATATGCTCTGTTTTGGTCATTACTCAGCCTTTGTTTGAATGCTGTGAAGGCACAGGTGGCAATCTGGTAGCTGAGAGGAATCCATTTGCCTCTGATGAGGCAGTGGAGGCATATTCTGTCTGATAAATATCCTTGATTTGTCTTTAATTGTGTTTAATTCAATGGATTAGGCCTTTGATAATCGACTTTTAGTCGTAATCCATTAAACTATATAATCAATGTTTAATCCTTCTTTTCTGTTGTGTTTGGGTCTTCGACACTGATACTCTTTGGATAATTTAATTATCTGTGTCTTATTGATGTGCAGGTGTGTACAAGGTCCATATGGCATCAATGCCCATGAGTCATCGATGAAACGTGAAATAGAACCCTGTATATGGCTTTCCTTTTGATGAACGAAATTTTGGAGGATCTTCATCGCCAGCTTTCATTTTCTTTTAAAAAATTTGAAAAACCCCTTTAAATCCTGCACAATACAAAAAAAATTAAGAAATCCTGCATATTTGGTAAAAAACTTCTTAGGAGGTTTCGGGTGGGAGCATGGCCGTTGGATGGCAACATCCAATGGTGGAGATTTGCTGCAGAGGTGAAAGGAATGTGGTGGGAGATTTTTAAGTTAGAGTCGTTGATCTATGATTGACCAAGAAGATCAACGATGGAGATTTAGTAGTGAATTAATAATGCGAAAGGGGTCACACTATTGTGAAAATAGGAGAAAATGCGAAGAGATAACGTTAAAAACCTTTTCGCGGAGGAAAATGCAAAAGAATTGAAAATGGCGTTTCAGGATGATCGTGGGCCGTCATATGAGATCAGGCCATGAGATCAACAGCGGAGATCGCACGTTGAAAACCCTTTGGAGAGGCAGAGGGCGACGGTGTATGGCCAGATTAGATCTGATTCGTTGATCTGCAGAGATCAATGGTGGGAGGTGTGTGTGATAAAACACATGGAAAAGAGGGAAAGTGGTTTCGGGGATGAAAACCACAGGTTTCGCACAAGAAAAAGGTGGGGAGGCGGTTTTGCCTTTTTGAATGCAATATGCGTTTCCGCCTGACACGTGGCTTCTTGAAACCACTTATATCGCGCAGCCCTCAAGAAATTAACCCTCGTGCTTAAAGTTACGCGATTTTAGAATGTCGGATGTTAGATCTAGGGCCTCATATCTAACGGTGTGGAAGCGAGCGCGATATAGGCAAGATGCGCGGGCGGAAGGGAGATGGGCGATTTCAATATGGGTCGTTGATCTGCAGAGATTAACGGCTGAGATTGGTTGGAAAACATTATAGAGCGGGGCCGTATGTTTTTAACCAAAGTGGAGGGCTGCATTCTGGATCGTCCGATCTGGACACGTGGACGATCCAGATGCAATCGGAGGCATGTGATCGGTGGGGGGAAGAACTTGTATGGTGTCGATGCAATTAAGCGTTGGCCGTCGATCTGCAGATCAGATCGACGGTGGGGAGTGAATCAGGGGAACGACCAATCGGAAGGGGAGAAAAATTGTGCCCGATAAAATCTGCGATGCGATTTTGCGTTGATCGTTGATCAGCTTTAGATCAACGGTCGGGAAAGGGTTAGATTAATGAACGGCGGGACCCCTTATAATATATGAAAACCAAAAAATGTAACGAAAATACAAAGGTTTATGTATCGGGTGGGTAATATATACGAAATTCTTTGGCGCTCATCTGTGGGGCCGTGGGTTTATATGAGGAGCCATAAGCGCGGGGTTTATACATAGGAAGGGCTAATCACATCGGAACTTCGGTGTCGGTCTTTCAATCTACCCATTTATAATTTCTTGATGCGATTAGCGCTTCGGGACTTTAACTCTCGGTCCTGGGCGTAGGTTTATATGGAGAAAAGCGGAGGTTTATATGAAGGGGCTCAATCTACCCATTTACATTAAAAAACATTGTTTTGGCAAGTTTAGACCAAAACTTAGGAAAGTGGGTTTTTTAAATTAACAAAGGGAAATATGCATCGAAGATGAGTTATTCACAAGTTTTAGCGCCCGATTGCGGGGCTATGGGTTATATGAAGCGGCAAAAGGGCTCGGGGTTTATAACCAGAGGACAATCGCATCGAAAGTTTTATAAAGGCCAAAGACTTGCATTCTTTGTTTTTTGCCGATGCGATAAGCACTTTATGAGTCTAGCGCCTGGTTCTAGGGCGTGGGCACATGGGGGGAAGTGGTTTAGAATTAACCCAAGGGGGCTTAAGCCTGCAGCTTAAAGAACTTATTTTTTATGAAATTTTTCACAGTTTTTGATGGATTTGGGGGTTTCGGTAAAGTCTAAAAATGAGTTTTAGACTTTGTAAAAGGGATTTTCATGAAGGGAAGAAGGGAAATCATGAAAAATAGAGGAATTTCGTGGGGGAAAAGGGGATAAAATGAAGGTTAGTTTTTGAGTGGAGGAAGGGAAAAAAGGAATTTTGCAGCAGTCCTTTCCCTATGAAAATGGCAGATTTTCAAAAATTAAAGGGGAAACAGCAGTGACGATTAACCAAAGGATAGAATATCTTCAGTGGACTTCAAGCACCCAAAACTTTTGGCAGTAAAATTGTTTCTTGAAGGCTATCCTAAATGATTTAGCCACCACTTGATATGAAAAATTTTTATAGGTGGCTAACAGTGGCTCCACTTGGGGATGGTGCCTTCTTGAACGCATCAAAAATTTCAGACTTGCATTCTCTGGAGGTTGATCAGTGCCTTATCCATTGGGCTGCCTTTATTCATTTGAATGGTCTTCTTTTTCTCTAAAAAATATTAGCATCCATGAAAAATAATGGTTTTTCATCAACACCAGCTTTCTACCTACCCAATCCTACTGATCTAACATTTTTTTTCTTTAGAGTGCACTTGGATTGGAAAAATCTCTTACAACATTTTATTATTTTGAAAGAAAAAACTCTAATCTATTTCTACTCCTTATTTCTCCATGAACTCAGATTAAACAGTTGAGTTCATATGCTTCTCTACCTAATCTACTAATCTGTTAGGATTAAACAATCTAACAGATCTTTTATTCACTAATTTCTAAAACAGAAATTTAAAGCATACAAGTCAGGATTGAACAGTCTAACTTGTTGCTGATCTATGGCATAAAACAACAAGCTGCACATAGATGTTATTTTGCAAAAAGTTAAATCAAAATGGAAGGCTTAAGATCTAAAAGTTCAAGCACTTCCTTCATCTTTTTCCAGCTCTATTTTTATTTTTGTTTGAGACGTTCTTTGCTTGTTCTCTGGTTCAGATTTTGAGCTGATTAGAACCAGTTTTTACCTATGTTTTGACTCAAGAATTAAAATAGATTTGAGTGATTCTTGTTTGGAATTTTAGGTTCATATTTTGAGCATGTTTGAACCTTTAATTTCTAACCTAATCTACCTACTGATAAGCCAATATTAAGTTGTTTGGCAAATCGAATTTACTAACCTATCAACAGTCAATTTAAAACTAATTAGCCATGATTAGGATGTATGGATAACTAGAAGTGTGTTTTTGGTAGTGGAATTTGAGCTTGCACACTTTCAGACTTTGCTTCTCTTTTTGGTATGGAGTTGTACCTTTATTTTTTTTACAATCTGCCCTCTTTTCTTTCTTTTACTGTTTTTGTATTTTTATTTTTCTAACTTTGAATGCAACGTTCAAAATATGATATTTACAATGAAAAAACAAAATTCTTTGAAACTCATGATTCCTGGTAGAATTAATGCTTTAGCATCCTGCCATTGACAGGACCTCCATACAGATCTTCTCCATTCAATTCTTTCAAGAAAAATGCATTGTGACCCCTCTCAGCATGAACAATATAGGGACCTTTCCACAAGTTCTCAAACTTGTCATGTTTTCCCTTCTCTTCTCTCCTTGAATCCCATTTAAGAACAACATTTCCAACCTGGAAATTGTTTGCCTTAGTCCTCTTATCAAATAGTTTCTTTACACTTTCTTGGACTAACTGCGTCCTTTCATACACTTCTTCTCTGGTCTGCTGTAAATGGATGGTTTGGTTGATTCTCCTTTGCATATCATTTTCTTTGACCCGCACTTCCTGAAGGAGTTTCATAACTGGAACTCCTAATGAGGTGGGAAAAACAACATCCATGCCATAGACCAGCTGATATGGGGACATATTTATTGACTTATTTGTAGTTAACCTATCAGCTCATAAAGCATGAACCAGCTTACTGTGCCATGATTTCTGATTCTGTTCCAACATTTTTTTGATGATATTGAAGAGGCTCTTGTTGGAAGATTCAACTAATCCATTTCCTTGGGGATAATAGGCAGTGGAATGGCCCAAGGTTATGTGGTATTTGTAACAGAAATCAACCATCTTCTTAGATTTGAAAGAAGCAGCATTGTCTGTTACGATTTTTCTGGGACAACCAAATCTAGATAGGATATTTGTTTCAAGGAACTTGATAATGACAGAGTCAGTCATTAGCATTTCTAGAGGGTATAGCTTCTATCCACTTGGTAAAGAAGTCAGTGGCCGTGAGGATCCACTTATGTTGAGCTGAGGAAGATGGGTGAATTTCCCCAATGAAGTCTAAACCCCATTGTTGAAAAGGTGCCTCAACTCTGATAGGATGTAATGGTAAGGGAAGGAGTTTTCTTTTGCCATCAAAAATTTTACACTTATGGCAAGACATGACTAACTTTTGAGTATCTGGGAAAAGGGTAGGCCAATAGTGACCAGATCTAAGAATTTTGTTTATTGTGGCCTTCCAGTAGAGGTGTCCTCCACATTCTCCGTCATGCAATTCATGCATGATTTTCTCTACAACATCTTCAAGTAAACATTTAAGAAAAATTCCAACAGCATTTTTCCAATATAATACCCCATCTAAGATGCAATAACTCAAATATTTTTGCTTCAAAAATCTAGCTTTAGTTTTAGACAAAGAAAGAGGGGCATTCAAATATAAAAGCACATACATAATGTCAACATACCACAGAGAATTCAGAAATGTTTCTTCAATGAAAGGAGCAGTAGATTCTTCTATTTCTTCCAACACATCTACCATATTCATGTCTAGTGCTTGGAAGTTAGACTCGGCCATAAGTTTTGCTAATCCTTGCCCTTTAACTAGTTTGATGGGCTTGATTTCTAAGTCATATTCAAGAATATTTGCAATCCATTTTCCCCTTTTACCATCAAGGTCTTGACTTAGAATGTCCTTGACAACAGTGTGTGGAACAAAAGCAATTATGTGAGAGTGTAAAATGTAGACTCTAAATTCCTTTAAAGCTTTCACTAACGCTAAGGCTTGCTTCTCCATGATGTTATATTTGAGAGGAGCATCTCTTAAGGCCCTACTAAAGAATGAGATTGGTTGTTCTTGCCCAAAGTCATTCTTTTGAAGTAACACTGCAACTATTGTATGCTCAGATGCAAGAGAAAAGATATAAAAGTCTTTGGTAAAATCTAGACTAATCAGGACTGGTGTTTGAGTAAGAGCTTGTTTGACTAGGTCGAATGATTGTTTGGCTGGTAAAGTCCATTTTACACCTACATCTTTCTTAAGCATATTTGTAATGTTTTTTAATAGCTCAGCAAGATTGGGGATAAACCTCCTCAAGAAATTAATCTTTATAATGAAAGATTGTAATTCTTTGAGGCTTCTTGGATGGTTGATCAGCAATATGCCATCTATCCTTGTGGGGTCTATTTTGATTCCCTCTGCTGAAATTATATGGCCAAGAAGTTTACCTTCTTGGAGACCAAAGAGTGTCTTCTTGGGATTCAATGACAAGCCAAATTTCCTACATTTCTCAAAAACTTTCCTCAAGTGAATCAAATGTTCTTCATCAGTTTTCGAGAAAACGGTTATGTCATCAAGGTAAATAATTATGAAATAGCCAATATCTTTAGAGAAGGCTATGTCCATGGCCCTTTGGAAGGTGGCCCCTGCATTCATCAATTCGAAAGGCATTTTGGCATACATAAAGGTGCCCCAAAGTGTGGTAAAATAAGTTTTGATTTGATCACTTGGGAGCACTAACACCTGGTTGTAACCCGATAACCCATCTAAGAGGGATATCCTTTTTGACCCAACTACCCTTTGAAGTATATGGTCCATCTTGGGTAAGGGGTAGTTGTCTTTTAGAGAGGCTCTGTTTAAATTTCTGAAGTCAATACGGAGCCTGATTTCCCCTGTCTTCTTTCTAACAGAAACTAAGTTTGATACCCATTATGAATATCTAATTAGTACTATGATCCCAGCATCATGCATCTTTTCAATTTCTACCTTAACTAAAGGTAGTAAAACAGGGTTTATTCTCCTTAGTTTTTGTTTGAAAGGCTTTTTATTTTCTTTAAGAGGGATTTTGTGCTTAATGATGCTGGTATCATACGATTTCAGGTCTTTGTATCCCCAGGCAAAAACATCTTTAAACTCTCTGAACAGCTCTATGTATTGAAATTTTATGTGAGCTGGGAGAGTGCTGGACAGTTTGATCATCTTGGGTTCTGCTAGGTTGTCTATGTTATGTTCTTCTACATTTGTTTCCACAGGCTCCATTCTTGGTTCTTTGGCTACATCGTTAAAGTCGAAAAGGTGTTCTAAAGGTGTGAGACCTTTTGGAATTGTATCATTCTTGCATTGTAAAACTTCCAAGTCTTCTTGGTCTGCGTTGTCAATTATCTCTGCTTCAAAAGGATTCTCATAATGATTTATATCAGCAGAATATGTCATTTCAACTTCTAGGATTTGTTCAATATACAAACAGTTTTATTTATGGCTAGTTTCTGATATTAGTATGTCGAAATCGTTTTCTGATTTTAAGAAATCATCTATGTGTTTGTCAGAATCAAACACTTGCCAGTGATCTTCGTTATCAGGTACTGCAGGCTTGTGTTTTACCTTAACACTAAGTTGTTCGTTTATCTCAGGTATTTGGCAGTTGTTGTCATTAAAAGCGAGTTCATTTGCTAGATGATTTAGTGCTCTAGGAATGAAAACAAGCTCATATTTTTCAAAGGTTTTTAATAAATCGAGGGCAGCATTTTGATATTCCCTAAGACTTGGATTTTTAGCTGAGTATTCCCCTTTGATTTGTCTTATGATAAGTTCAGAATCTCCTAAGATTGATATCTTTTGGGCTTCTAATTGTTTAAGCAATTGTAAGCCTAGGAGAAGTGCTTCATATTCAGCGATATTATTAGTGCATGGGAAATCTAATTTATATGAAAAACTCTGATTCGTATTTTGAATCCAAACACCTGCCCCTGCACTTGTTTTATTACAGGAACCATCAAAGTTTATTGTCCAAAGTATATTTTCCTCATTTTCATTTTCTTGTTGCTGTTGATTGCTAATGTTTTGTATCTGATTTGAGGGAAGTTCTGATTGTTCCGGTAACTTGGTTGGGTCTATGTTTTCCTTTTCTTCTAGAGTAATTTCATCTTCGTTGCACAAGATAAAGGAATCTAAACTTGATTGAATAGAATAGATTGGAGAGTTGTTTGGTTTGTCTATGTTACTCACCATGTACTTCATGTGAGATTCCCTATATAGTCTTCTGTTTTGGTTAAAAACAGGGATGGTGGCATAAGACATGTCCATTTGAAGGCTTCCTTGAAGTTTGGCTCCCCATGATCTTGATAAGAGCATGCCATACTTAGGGGGACTGTCAGCTACAACTATGTCCATTATTATAATCTTAGCAGGGATTTGAGCTAAGTTAACACATAAATCTTTGATTAAACCCAAACATTTAACTCTACTTGAGTCAAAGGAATACAAATCTTTGTACGGTTTAGTAATTTCTAAGCCTAAGCTTTCCATTACTACCTTGGGCATTAGATTGTGTGAAGCTCCCAAATCTAACATGGCATTGTGTAAAATTTTCTCATGTATGTTCAAACTAACATAGAAGGGAGGGACAGCCCCTTCTTGGTATTTTCCTTCAACTTCTGGACCAAACAAAAACTCATGTTTTTCATCTGTCAAGTTTAAGGTGCCGGTATCACTTTCTAGGTTCAAAGCTTTTAAAACTTGGTTTTTGTACACTTCTTGGGTTACTAGTTCAGCTAGGGAGATGGTAATTTTTATCTTGGCAATCTCTCCCTCAAGGCTGAAAGGAAAAATTGATTTGTTGATATTTACGTCTGTCTTTTCAATTGAATTCTTTTCAGCAGTTTTAATTTGCTGAACTTTGTTTGGACTGGTAATTGGGATTGTTTTGTTAGGACCGCTAGCTGAGGTGCTAGGAGTACTCTGCTCCACATTTGGCTGGATGTTTTTCTCTTTGTTTAAATCTGGTTTTTTAGCCAAAATGATGGGTTTGTCTGTTGTCTTCTTAGGCTGACTTTCTGCATTTTTCTTGACATCAGTACTAGTGTTCTTATCTTTTGAATTGTTTACTTTCCCTTTGCTCCTAAGATCATATTGTTTGTGTACCTCCATGATTTCATTTTCAAACCCCAGTCTATAATCATCAGAATCTTCATAGGTGTTTGTACTTTGATCAGAGAAAAAACCTTGTTCTTCCTCAGTGAGGAAAACATCATCCCCACTGTCTGATCCAATCAAGTTTACATGAGCCTCTTCCAACCTTTCCATCTCCCTATCTTCCTCATATTGATCCACATAGTTCTTTTGGAAGGGAGGTCTAACCTATTGGTCACTTTATTTTTGCTTATCTTGATTGTTTTCTCTTCTATAATTCTGATTTCTATTTCTGTTTTGGTTATTTTGAGGTTCTCTTGGTGGCACTCTATCATTCAGATTGATCTTTTCAAGCATCCTCTCCATCACCTTCACTAGGTTGTCAATTTTTGTGTCAGAAGTTGAGGTTGAGGGCAGCATGTCATCTTTATAAGTTACCCTCTTCTCTAATCTCAACCTATTTCTCTTCTCAATTATGTTTGCTTCTACGCTCACAGCTCTTTTCTGCATGTCTTCTAAGGTTAAGTAATCTCTCTCCCTTAATTGATAAGCCATTTCAGCATCAAAGCCTTCGGGATACCTTACTAAAGCCATGCCTTGGGGAGGTTTCATGTGAGGTGGAAGAGCATTGTAAACGCTATTGAACCTAGTGGAGTAGTCATGAACACTCTCCCCTTGATTTCTCTTGAGGCTGCTATATTTTTCTAGTATTTGGAGAGGGTTCTTTTTGAGTTCCCATTTGTTGATGAATGTTTGATGCAAGGCAGGGAGATCATTTATGTTGTTAGGAGGTAGGTTTTTAAACCACTTCTTTACATCTCCTCCTAAACTTTGAGCGAAGATCCTCATCTTCACAGTTTCTTCTTCTATCTCCATGTAATCAAATGCATTCTCCATCCTATCTACATGATGTTGAGCTGTTGTAGACTCTTTTCCAGTGAAATGAGGGATTTTGGATTGGTAATGATTTGGTAAGGGAATTAGAGGTTGTGGTAACACTAATGGGGCATACCATGTTTCCATGGCTGGAAATAAGGGTGGATTTACAAGAGGTGGATTTACAGGAGTGAAAGTGGGCTAAACAGGTGTGTTTTGCACAATGGTATTATGGATCGGAGTGGAAGAAACACTTGGGCCAGCAAACTGATTTTGAGCAGACTTGTTATGAAAAAGGCTAAAGTGATGCAGAAGCCGAGAATCAGGAGGAGTGGAAGGTGAGGCTTCTCTACTGAAGCTTTGTTGCAAATCTGCAATGTCAAGATCAGTTTGGTTAAAATTTGATGCAGGAGCATCAAGGCCAATTTTCATTATTTAATTATGTAATAAAGGGGGGTGTGACATTTTAATTGTTTTATTAATTAATTTGTTATTTTTAAATAAAATAGGAGATAAATTATAAAAGTGAGGATTTTGTATATATTATTTTATTAATTAAAAGGATATGAGAGAAAATAGAATTAGGTAGCAAATTTAGGGAGTAGGAATTCTATGTACGGGACTTTGTTGAGTCCACACCTAAAATGAATTTAAATTAGATTTAGTTGAGGATTAGGTGGAGAGATTTTTGGAATGAATTAAATTCATTATTTGTGTATAAATGTGAGTGTTTTTGTCAGGAAAAAAATATAGTTGAAGAGCTGAGATAGTGAAGAGTGGAGTGAGTGAGGAGTGGTTTGAAGGGCCAAGAGCCAAGAGGCCGCCCAATGTAATATTTGGCCACGGAATTTTGATATAGTTAATGGAGTTGATTTGCATGGCTCTTTCCGCCTTCATGTAAATTTGAGCTGAATGTTTTTTTAATGGATTTATTCTATAGAAGAATTGAACATTTTTTTATCTTTTTTGGGTGTGAAGTTTCTTATATGCCAGGGTCTGCTTTCTAGCAGAATCCCTGCATCATTTTGGTATCAGAGCAGGAAAAGCTACCTGTTTGAATTTGCAATTATATATACTGTGTATGGGTTTTGATTGCAGGAATGAGCTCACGGTAGAGATTGGTTATGCTTCCATCGCATAAGAGAGAATGTATCCTACAGAAATCATCGCCCATTTAAGAGAGCGATGACTTCATACTGAGTTGCAACCAGCAGAAATCAACGGAGTGACAATCGAGTGTCAACGTTGCATTGTTGCGGATCGGAAATTGGTCGTAGCACTACCGTGCTCACATTATACAGTCCAAATGTCACGGTGATAACATATTGACAAGCATATGAGTCGTTGTTTAAAATGGAAAGCAACACATTTGTTTGGGATTGAACGTAGAGTAACTGTTTAAAATTGAACACAGAGGCTTTTGTTTGAGATTGAACGCCGAGTTTCAAGCTACAGGGGTGCAGAACTCGACCAATTCATACGCAGAACGGATTTGAGCAATTATGCTAGCAGCGTAGCAGCGTTGTTTCGTTTTTATGCGTTGGTGATTCCGTGGAATGATGAATGAATGGTAACGCTGTTGTTTTTATGAGTTAGCAAGGCTGCGTTCGAACGGGATCAAGTTACAGCATGGAAGTTGTTCCGTGTTAAAGTTACCTTTCACCGATGCTAGCAAGCCAGCATGAAGCTGTTACCACGCGGAGTTGCAGTATGCAGTACTGAGGTTATAAGTTGTTAGAAGATTGCGTGAAATTTCCTAGTGAATTACCAATCTGCGTGGAAACCCATCACGGCAATTACGTGGACGAGGTTTGAACCATAACATCGTTGGACCTCTCGCCATGATTTCAAGGTATCACACCAATGCAATTATAACACAGCCGTGTTGAAATTTTGCGTAAGTATTAGTTGGACATTGTTTGTCAAAACATTAGTATGGATTGATCATTTGTGTTATAGCATGGCTGTAAAGTGCATGGGTCATGGAAGCAATGTTGAAATATTTGCAACATCTGCAACGAACTACCAGATGAAAAGCCATGACGCAGAGTTGTTTTGGTTGCCTTGTCGAGAAGGTTAAAAGAATTAAATCCAATTAATGCCAAACCCGGTCACCGGGAGGAGGCTTGAATCAAATCTGTGATGTTCGAATTGGTAAATACCAATGCCGTGTAAGCACTAGCTACCAGCGTTGTAGAAGTCATGAACCAGGTAGATTACTACCACCGTGGAGGTTAAAACAAGGTAAAAAAATGTTGGGCATAGATGTATTATTGTTTGATGTGATGGTGTGTATTGGTGTGAGTCAAAATAATGGAGGGACTGTGCGATTGGAGCATGGAGCAGTTTTGCAAATCCACAAATGGGTTTCGTGTGACTTTTGGTGAATAAAGTCCAGTTGCGAATTAATACGATGACCATCCGATTATGAGCTGTGGAGATCCGATGGTGTTCGCACCATGCAGCTATGTGGAGAGGTATGTTATTAAGTTGTGAGGACCGAACATTAATGTTTGCAGATGCCTTAGGTTCTTATCCAAAGTGGAGATTTTAAAACATGGAATGTTAATATAACTCAAATACACAAAGGAATGTGTGTGTAGATTCAATGTATGAATTGGTGGGCATATTATATGTTGATTTTTATTATAAGGTCGAATGAATGCATTCAAATTTCCATAAACGAGAGGGCGAAGACTTGGTGGGTTTTAAATGCAAGTTGAAATATTGAGTTACATATTACTGAGATGGGTTTTAACATATGGTTTATATCCATAAAATTTAAGGCAAGGAATAGGTGTCCGCATAGGAAATTTGCGAATTGGGTCTTTATTGGAAAGTTGAATGTTGATTTGAATTCATGAGATGAGTCTTATTATAAGGTTTCAAATCAAGGATTTTTGAAAGCAAGGTTTCCGCAATAGAATTTGAATATGGGTTGGAATTGTATGGTTTTTTTATAACCATAAGAATTTTATTATAAGATCTCAAATCAGAGATTGGAGATATTGATAGCTTCCGCCTTATTATTATTGAGTTTGCCAGATTTTAAATTTTATTGGGGCATTAATTTGAAATGCATTTTTATATGCATCTGAGAGTGTGAATGTGGGTTTGCAGCCCTTTGGGTTACTATCAAGTAGGATTATTCACATTTGGTTAAGTTATTTTGACAAGCATGTAATGGAAAAAGAAGAATTCTTTTGATTGGTGATTGGATATTGCTTGATGTTGTAAACCTTTGTTTTACCATCATGTGACGGCATTTAAGGAGGGAATATTCAAGATGAAACAGTGTATGAATGTACATCATTCATGGGAGAAGTTGCATTTTGATAAATGACAAGTGTGAAGGATTGCGGGGAAGTGGATTAAATGAAGTCCACACGTGAACACATGCAGTTCACAAAGAAGGGGAAGATGACTATTGATAGTCATTTCCAGAGATCTGATGAAGAGTACGAGCGGGAGAAGGTCGGGATAAAAATTCACCTTGAATTGTTAATGGAGTTGTTGCAGGAAAATGTGAGAAACCAGACACATGGTTGGACCATGAGAAAGAAGGTGAAGTGGCAGAAGCTAAACACAAAGAGGGAAAAGCAGGTAAACATACAGTTGATGGAGGAGCTAAGGAAGCTCGAACAGATGTTGAGTTGTGAAGAACTTAGAGAGGCTGAGTTAAAAATGGATGTTTCCATTTGTGGCCCGGAACATGGCGAAATTCTAGGTGAAGAGATCAATGAGGAAGATCTCATGAACTATTGGGATAATGCAGAAGCATCTGAAGATGTGTTCATAAGAGAAGCTGGTGAGGCTATGAAGCCTTGCAATTTTTCTCACAGTTTATGTATGTTTGTAGGATGTGCGAAAGACGGTGAACATTCTAATGGAACTGTCACAAAGGAGAATGAAATTCTTGAGGTAAAGTCTGGTAGAGAATTCCTTTCAGAGAAGGAATTTGATGATTGGTCAACAGCAAGTGAAGGTATGGAAAATCATGTAAAATTTCCGAGTTCTACTCCAGTTGAGATTGTTAAGTTATACAGAAATTTAGATCTTCAGAGAAGAGAGTTGGAAAAGAAGAAGACCTATTTTCGAGGAAAATTGATGAAAGACACAGAACAGGGAAACATTTTTCAAACAGATGATGTGGAGGAGGGACTAACTGATAGTCTCACAGAGGAATTAAATCAGCATACTGATGTGCTGATGGATGACGGAATTTCAGAGCAACATACTGAAATGTTGCTAGCAGTGGAAGGGGCACTGAAGCCTTATGTTTTTTATTCTAACAATTGTTTTGTGATTACAGGTTTTATTACAGATGCTGGAGAAAATCTATTAGACAGAGAAATTGAACTGATGAGGCGGATGATGATGAAAATATCCCGGAAGAGGCCAGCAGCAGTAAAACAAAGAAAAAGAAGCAAGAGAAAGACAACAAAAGATTGTGAAAGCATAGCCGGTGGGGCAATGCAGCATAAAGTGTGGAGACCTGGAGAAGAACAACAGACAGAAGCAGCGACAAGTGGAAAGTTGCAGTATAAGATATGGGATCTAGGCAGACACAGATCCGAACACATGATCAGGCGATCATGATTAATTTCAACCTTGGGAGTCTGATGTAGGAGCATCAAGGCCAATTTTCATTATTGAATTATGTAATAAAGGGGGGTGTCACATTTTAATTGTTTTATTAATTAATTTGTTATTTTTAAATAAAATAGGAGATAAATTATAAAAGTGAGGATTTTGTATATATTCTTTTATTAATTAAAAGGATATGAGAGAAAATAGAATTAGGTAGTAAATTTAGGGAGTAGGAATTCTATGTATGGGACTTTGTTGAGTCCACACCTAAAATGAATTTAAATTAGATTTAGTCGAGGATTAGGTGGAGAGATTTTTGGAATGAATTAAATTCATTATTTGTGTATAAATGTGAGTGTTTTTGTGAGGGAAAAAACATAGTTGAAGAACTGAGATAGTGAAGAGTTGAGTGAGTGAGGAGAGGTTTGAAGGGCCAAGAGCCAGAAGCCCAATGTAATATTTGGCCACAGAATTTTGATATAGTTAATGGAGTTGATTTGCATGGCTCTTTCCGCCTTCATGTAAATTTGAGCTGAATGTTTTTTTTATGGATTTATTCTATAGAAGAATTGAACATTTTTTTATCTTGTTTGGGTGTGAAGTTTCTTATATGCCAGGATCTGCTTTCTAGCAGAATCCCTGCATCAAAATCACCTTGAGATCTAGTTCTAAAGATGTTATTTGTATGATGTAAATCAAAGTGTAAATCCTCTAAGACAACAAGGTTTTAAGGGACATAATTTATTCTTAAGAGGCTCCTATTAGCAGGTGATTCTCCAGAGTTAGAATTCTGCCACAGAATTCTCTCTAGATTGTCAACGATTAAAGGAAGATTTGGGTCTGGATGGGATCTAGTGTTGATCCTATGTGAAGCCAGACTGTTTTTCAAAAATGAGAGAGGTTAAAATTTTAAGGACTGTTTTTGGGAGTTTTACCTCTCACGATCTCTTATCTAGTATGGGACTAGGCTTCTAAACTTCTTCAAGGCTGGTTAACACAGTCCTAAAGAGATCTAGGGACCTAGGTGAGTAATAGGCCTACTGGGGCTAGTGGAGTCGCCAGGTGGAAACTATTTAGCTTGTATGAAGGTAAAATATTGAATGGTTCCACCACCAAGTTTATTATGAAGCCAAACTGAAATGTTTTTTGGATTTTTCTGAGTTATTTCAGTCTTAAAGGTTATGAGAGTGTCCTAAATCTGATTTAACACTTAGCTAAGGTGTATAAGCATACAGAGTTCACTCTTATGGCTTGGTAACTGGTTCCTTCAAGGTTTGATAAGGTCTTACGGGGGTCATAAGGGCTACTTATTTTGTCACTGATTTAATTAAGTCCTATCATGATTACCATTTTTTTTAGGTAGTGCTTGAAGAAGGCTACTTGTGTTATACTGGACAGGGAGTGTTTTGTTTCAAATATTTTACTCAGGGTCCCACCATGATCGCCATTATGTTGGTTTGAGCAGTAGGATAAGTCCAGAAGGTGTCCTTTATCAAGTTAAGGGCCTAAAGAGTTTTAAGAAGTGTTTTCAAACCACTGTATTCTCAGTAGGTCCCACCGTGATCGCCATTATGTTGGTGTCTCGTGTTTTGATAGTTTGGAAAATCAAAAGATAAGGCAACATCAAAACCAATATTTAGAGTTACAGGATCTAGTCCTCCTGCTCTCAGAGAGGGATCTCTCAAAATTTATTTATTTTTGCAAATTTTTATCTTGTGTGCTTTGAGTATTGGTTTTAGACTAGTTATTAAGTGCAAGTGTTTGTTTATTTGTTTGGTTGAATTGATACAGTAGAACCTAAAAGGTCTAGGAAAGATAGATAGAAAGGGGAAATGTCAGTTTCACTGGGCAATGGAGTCAAAAAGAGGTCATGACAAACTTATCAATGGATATGGGATATCAAAGGGAAAATCTAACTTGGCCACAGGATCCTTTGGTTTTGGAATGAGATGGACATCAATGTTTTGGAAAGAGAAATTTAATCCTCAACTAAGGGAATTTGAAAGCACAACTTGAACAATAAAGAGCTATTTGATAGACAGGGCTAACCATGAATTCTAAAAATCACACTTCAAGCAAATAATGACTTCAAAACAACTTTTAAAATGAAATCTAAGATTCGGGGAACACCCTATTTCCTCAAATATTTTATTTCAAATGACTTAGAAAACATAAAAGATTCACTGATAATTACGATCATAGAAGAGGGAACACCTAAATACATCTATGATCACAACTATAAAGACCTTTAAGCCAACTGTTCAAGCAAGGACAAGGGGCAAGATCAGAACAGACCTCCTTGGCTCACTGTAAACAAAGAAACTTCAAAGGGAGACTTCAATAATAGCCTTTAAGTGGGAGCAGACAAGCAAGGAGAACCATAAATCATGCTGAAACCAACTATTCGAACCATTATAGAAATAAACAAGCATGAGGACTAAAGAGAGATATTAAAGACTCTAAAATACCTCAGCAAAAGAAAACATAAAACAGTGAAGGATAAACAGGTCTAAGGTGCTTCCAAGGGTCATTTCTTAGCCTAAAACTTTCATCCTACTGTAGTAATAATTTATGGAACAAAATGAAAACAGGGGAAAACATTAAACAGTTCATAATACTTCAACAATAGCCAAGCTTATGGATCCAATGATAGAGCCTTCTCAAGAACAATCATGCAACAACATCATCAGGGCTTCCAAGACTTCAATTTCTTCTTCAACTTCAACAGAATATGTATTATTTCAGAGAATTTCAGTATTAAAACTAGTAATCAAACAACCAACGTTTACAATGGATTCCTCAACAAGTTTTTATAGATAGATGAGGAGGTTGAAAGAGAGAAAAGATCTTCTGAGTTCAATTAATACAGTTAATGCTTCTCGGCCTTTGAGGGGCTCAAGGGAGAAGTTTACAAATATTTTCTTGTATTAATTGGTTTACATTAAGTATTTTAAGCTTGCTGGAAGCTTATGTTGACTTTAAGGCTCTGTGTCATCCTTTGCAGTAACTCTGTTGATAGTTTATATTAGCTTCTTTGATTCGAAATAACTATTCAGCTGTAAGGAGCAGATATGCTCTGTTTTGGTCATTACTCAACCTTTGTTTGAATGTTGTGAAGACATAGGTGGCAATCTGGTAGCTGAGAGGAATCAATTTGCCTCTGATGAGGCGGTGGAGGCATCTTCTGTCTGATAAATATCCTTGATTTGTCTTTAACTGTGTTTAATTCAATGGATTAGGCCTTTGATAATTGACTTTTAGCCGTAATCCATTAAACTGTATAATCAATGTTTAATCTTTATTTTCTGTTGTGTTTGGGTCTTCGAAACTGATACTCTTTATTTAATTTAATTCTCTGTGTCTTGTTGATGTGCAGGTGTGTACAAGGTCCATATGGCATCAATGCCCATGATTCATCGATGAAACGTGAAATCGAACCCTGTATATGGCTTTCCATTTGATGAACGAAAGTCTGGAGGATCGTCATCCCCGGCTTTCATTTTCTTTTATAACATTTGAAAAAATCCTTTAAATCCTGCTCAATACAAAAACAATTAAGAAATCCTGCATATTTGGTAAAAAATTTCTTAGGAGGTTTCGGGTGGGAGCATGGTCGTTGGATGGCAACATCCAACGGTGGAGATTTGCTGCAGAGGTGAAAGGAATGCGGTGGGAGATTTTTAAGTTAGAGCCGTTGATCTATGATTGACCAAGAAGATCAACGATGGAGATTTAGTAGTAAATTAATAATGCGAAGGGGTCACACTATTGTGAAAATAGGAGAAAATGCGAAGAGATAAGGTTAAAAACCTTTTGCTGGAGGAAAATGCAAAAGAATTGAAAATGGGGTTTCGAGATGATCGTGGGGCGTCGGATGAGATCGGGCCATGAGATCAATGGCAGAAATCGCACGTTGAAAACCCTTTGGAAAGGCGGAGTGCGACGGTGTATGGCCATATTAGATCTGAGCCGTTGATCTGCAGAGATCAACGGTGGGAGGCATGCGTGATAAAACACAATGGAAAAGAGGGAAAGTGGTTTCGGGGATGAAAACCACGGGTTTCGCGCAGGGAAAAGGTGGGGAGGTGGTTTTGCCTTTTTGAACGCGATATGTGTTCCCGCCTGACACGTGGCTTCTTGAAACCACTTATATCGCGCAACCCTCAGGAAATTAACCCTCGCGCTTAAAGTTACGCGATTTTAGAATGTCGGTCGTTAGATCTAGGGCCTCATTTCTAACGGTGGGGAAGCGAGCGCGATATAGGCAGGATGCGGGGGCGGAAGGGAGATAGGCGGTTTCAATATGGGTCGTTGATCTGCAGAGATCAATGGCTGATATTGGTTGGAAAACATTATAGAGCGGGGCCGTATGTTTTTAACCAAAGTGGAGGGTTGCATTCTGGATCGTCCGATCTGGACACATGGACGGTCCAAATGCAATCGGAGGCATGTGATCGGCGGGGGGAAGAACTTATATGGCGCCGATGCGATTAAGCACTGGTTGTTGATCTGCAGATCAGATTGACGGTGGGGAGTGAATCGGGGGAACGACCAATCGGAAGGAGAGTGCAATTGCACCCAATAAAATCTACAATGCGATGGTGTGTTGATCGTTGATCGGCTTTAGATCAACGGTCGGGAAAGGGTTAGATTAATGAACGGCGGGACCCCTTATAATATATGAAAACCAAAAAATGTATCGAAAATACAAAGGTTTATGTATCGGGAAGGTAATATATACGAAATGCTTTGGCGCTCGTCTGCGGAGCTGTGGGTTTATATGAGGAGCCATAAGCTCGGGGTTTATACATAGGAAGGGCTAATCGCATCGGAACTTCGGTGCCGGTCTTTCAATCTACCCATTTATAATTTCCCGATGTGATTAGCGCTTCGGGACTTTAACTCTCGGTCCCGGGCGTAGGTTTATATGGAGAAAAGCAGAGGTTTATATGAAGGGGCTCAATCACATCGGAAAAAATGATGCGGGGCTTTTCAATCTACCCATTTACATTAAAAAACATTTTTTTGGCGGGTTTAGACCAAAACTTAGGAAAGTGGGTTTTTTGAATTAACAAAGGGAAATATGCATCGGAGATGAGTTATTCACAAGTTTTAGCACCCGATTGCGGGGCTATGGGTTATATGAAGCGGCAAAAGGGCTTGGGGTTTATAACCAAAGGCCAATCACATCGGAAATTTTATAAAGGCCAAAGATTTGCTTTCTTTGTTTGTTGCTGATGCGACAAGCGCTTTATGAGTCTAGCGCCTGGTTCTAGGGCGTGGGCACATGGAGGGAAGTGGTTTAGACTTAGCCCAAGGGGGCTTAAGCCTGCAGCTTAAAGAACTTATTTTTTATGAAATGTTTCACAGTTTTTGATGGATTTGGGGGTTTCGGTAAAGTCTAAAAATGAGTTTTAGACTTTGTAAAAGGGATTTTCATGAAGGGAAGAAGGGAAATCATGAAAAATAGAGAAATTTCGTGAGGGAAAAGGGGATAAAATGAAGGTTATTTTTTGAGTGGAGGAAGGGAAAAAAGGAATTTTGCAGCAGTCCTTTCCCTATGAAAATGGCAGATTTTCAAAGTTAAAAGGGAAACAGCAGTGACGATTAACCAAAGGATAGAATATCTTCAGCAGACTTCAAGCACCAACAATTTTGGCAGTAAAATTGTTTCTTGAAGACTATCCTAAATGATTTAGCCACCACTTGATATAACAAAATTTTATAGGTGGCTAACAAGTTCGACATTCAAACTCTTATTTGCCAAGGAGAAGAAAGTTGCAGGATAGGAAGTTATAGATTTGGCATCCTCGTGCAATTCATTTCAATATGATTTTAGCCTAGTCCCCAGAGAGAAGGGGAAAAGTGATTCTTGTGTAGGACTTAACCAAAAATTTCCCAAAGGGGCGATTTCAGGACTAATTACATAGAAAGGAGAATCACTACCTGAATGGTAGCTTTTATGTGGAATTTATTCACTGACTGAGCTTCCTACTCCACAGTCTACATCAAAAAAAATGTATGTGGTTGGATGGGGACTACCGCTGTCAAATAGGCTTACACAGGCAACTGGAGAGCTTCATTTGAAATAACATACTATGCAAAAGGTTTGCAACTATGAACATGAAGCCCATTCCTCAAATGACGTAACATTATTCAGGCATTCTCTAAAGAAGATGGGTTCCCTTGCAGTCAACATAATGATTCTAATGGAGAAGAAAATTGTTTGGAAAGGAGATTAGAGTGTCTTTGTCAAAGTTAAACCTGCAGGAATTTAACATATCAAGTTTTGCAATTTTCTACTTCTAGATTTTCAATAGGGAATTTTATAGGGAGTGGAGGTTGGAGTCAAGTAAACAAAGGATTTATTCTTGATGGAAAATCGATGGCAGTGAAAATCTTGAGTTCAAACAGAGGAAGAGATTCTTTTTGAATTTGATATTCTTACTCTATTGAAGCACAATCATATCATTACACTTATGGGTTATTGTGTAGAAGGCTTTAACTCCCTTCTAGTGTATAATTTTGTATCAAAGGAAACCTTGAAGAGAATCTCCATGGAGGAAAGCAAAAGCCAATACTTCCTTGAAATTTAGTGCAATTAAAAGTGGTTGTAGGAGTTGCTAAAGCATTAGATTACTTGCATAATAGCTTTTATCAATATGTCATTCATGGAGATGTAAATTCTTCCAATATCTTGCATTATGAAGAGTTTGAACCGCAGTTGTCATATTTTTTGTTAGCAAGGTGGACACCAACATCTTCATATATCACTTGCAGTGATGTTTAAGGAACATTTCGTTATCTTGCTCCAGAATGATTTATTTATGGAAAGGTTAATGACAGGATAGATGTGTATGCATTTGGTGTGGTCCTTCTTGAGCTAGTTACAAAAAGGAATCCAATTGATACAAAAACTCCCAAGGGTCAAGAAACCCTGATTATGTGGGAAAAACCACTCTTACAGGATGGGAATATGGAAAGTATTACTGACAAATGTTTGAAAAATGTTTATGATGCAAATGAAATGCACATAATCATGCTTGTTGTTATGCTTTTTCTAAGGGAAACATCTCATTACTGACCTTGCATAATAAGAGTTTGAAAAGTACTACAATGAGAGGATGAGAGAATTGATTGGGCATGGTGCTAGATTAAAATGATCAAGGATGGAGAAAAAAGTGGTTAGCAACATAACTTTTCATTGCCTGGGGACAAGAAATGTCGAGAAGGGGGGATTTTAATGTTCCCACAAAATTATTTACCAAAAAGACGAAGTGACCTATCGATCCTCATATTCTATAGTCCTTGATAAATGGGAAAACGTGAAAATACCCAATGTTTGGGCAGCGGAGGGAAAAGTTTGGGGAATATGGGTAAAAAAAAACAAAGTTGGGGTTTGGTGTGAACCTCACTCAATCAATTAAGGAGAAAAATCCCCTCAAGGAAATCTATAAATACAAAGGGATTAGATTCATTTGAATCATCATTGGATTAGATCATTTATCTTAGTTTTCTTTGAGCCTGAGGCTCTAAGGGTTTTAAGACCCCTTTTCTCCTATCAATTTTGATGGTGAAATATTCCACCCTAGTTGGTAAACTTGTTTTCTCCTCTATTTTCCTATTTTCTCTAATTTTTTCTGGTACAGGATTATTGGAAGAATATTTCTAGTCTGAGGAATATTATCAAATAAATTTTATCCAAGACAACATCTGAAGCAATAAGAATTCGGATTCATCCCTGAGGTTAACGAATCTTGTTTAAAGGAAAAAAGAAGCAAAGCTCCATAATATACTATTCATAATTGCTCGAGGAGGCTCTCGAAAAACAAAGGAATGCGATGATGGATAACTTTGCCCAAATCCTTAAATGACTGCCCACCGACGACGCATCTGCATCTAGCAGCCACCCTGGAGGTGTGACTCCCTTTAAGGTACAAGTAAACTTTGACATTCCCATATTTTAGGGCCAAATAGATGTAGACGTCGTAGATAGATGGTTGAATCTATTAGAAGGATATTTCTCGGTTCATGAATTTTCCGACCAGGAGAAGATTATTTTTGCACTCCTCAAAGCTACCCCCCATGTCAAGGATTGGTGGGAAACCTACTGTGAGAAAAAGGACGAGAGGGAACCCTCTCTGTTCTTAGTCGTACCCACTTGGAATTCTTTACGAGATGCCATCAAGGAATAATACTATCCCGTGGGGAGCTATGAGGACAATTACATACAATGGACTACGTTGTGGCAGCAAAGGGATCAATATGTGCATGAGCTGACGAATATGTTCCATACCCTGCGCAAAAATTTGGGTATTAAAGATTAGGAGAAACATTTGGTGCTGAAGTACCGCAATTTTCTGCACATATACATTCAGGAAGATATGGAGTTCCTCGAAATATCCTCACTTGGTACGGAATACCGGTATGCTACCAAGATTGAGCAGAAATTCAAACAGAAGAAACGAGACTTTGGATCTGTGAATAAAAAGCAAGGGAAAGGTGCCCCAAAATAGTAGAACAAAGGAAAAATCCAAGACATGGCGGCCCAAGGAAACCTATCAAAGATGCAAGCAAAGAACAAAACCGCAAAGACAAAGAAGGACACGGGAAAGTGGTGTGAGTTCCATAAGAGCTCCATTCACAACAAAAGTGAGTGTCGGGCCAAGTAGTCATTGGTGGCCGAGATGAGGGCTTCTGAATCATATGCATGCTCCAACTCTGAAACAGAACCCAACAAGGGGAATGACAAAGGGAAACATATTATTGATGTGGATCCCAACGCCACCGTTGCCACTACGAAGATCCAGAAGGAGGAACCAGAAGATCAAGAAGATGAGGAGCATCTCTTCCACTCCCATATGTGGGTAAAGTGTTCTACAGTTCATTGTTGACAGTGGGAGCCAAAAGAACCTCATTTCAGCAAAGGTCATGAAGCGGTTGGGTTTGTCGACCATATCACACCCACATCTGTACACCATCAGGTGGCTTCACCAAGGACGGGATCTCTGCGTCAGCCAGTAGTGTTGCCTTCCCTATAGCATCAAAACCTTCACGGATGAGGTATTATGTGACATTGCTCCTCTTGATGTTTGTGATGTATTATTAGGCCAACCATACTTGTGGAAGCGACATGTTGTTTATGAGTCCTAGCCTCGTGATGTTATTGTTACTTTGGGCAATAAGTTGTACAGGATACTAGAGGTACTACCGCATGTCACTTTCTCTTTGGTTACTGCAAAACAATGCAGTAAGCTCATTTGCAAACCGGGAAATTTTTATTCCTAGTGATCCGCCCCCAGGGAAAGAAGAAGACTATGGCCACGACCTCCAGACAAGGCTACTTTGCACGACAACAACAAATGGACAAGGTCGTGGAGGGTTACGGGGACATCTTCACCTCACCCACACGGATGCCTCTGCACTGTCAGGTCAAGCACCCCATTGATCTGACCGTAGGTGCGTCACTGCCCAATGGACTGATCTATCGGCGCTCTGTTCTCAAGAACGGTGAAATCAAGAGGCAGATTCAAGAGTTGTTGCAGAAAGGTCACATCCGGCCAATTTCAACGCCCTGTGGGAGCCAAATTGTGTTGGTAAAGAAGAATGATGGGACTTGGAGACGTTGTATTAACTATCAGATGCTGAATAAGATCACTGTCTGGAATAGGTACCTAATCCCACAGATTGATGACCTTCTAGACCAACTTAAAGGGGAGAAATATTTCAGCGAGATCAACTTGAAGTCTAGGTATCACCAGGTACCAATCAAACTCTCGAATGTGTGGAAGATTGCCTTCAAAGCCAAGGAGGGAATTTTTGAATGGTTGGTCATGCCTTTCGAGTTGACGAATGCTCCTGCAACCTTCATGAGGTTGATGGACGACATATTGTGACCATTCACCAACTCATTTGTAGTAGTGTACTTGGATGACATTCTGATCTTCAGCCAGACTTGGGAAGAGCACCTCCACCACATCTGACAAGTCCTCCAAACACTACGGCAACACAAGTTGTGTGCCAATTTGGAGAAGTGCACTTTTGGCATGATCCAGGTTCAGTATCTAGGATACATTATTGATGAATGGAGGGTGCATGTGGATCCAACCAAGATCCAAGTCATTCATGATTGGCCTGCCCTAACCACTCTAACAGACATTAGGGGAATTTTAAGGTCTAAAATAGGCCTCCTAAGGCAATTATAAAATAATAGTGGAAACAATAAAGTAAGATTTGATGACATCATCAAATTTTAGAGGAAAAAAAAAATTACTTTTTCAACTCATATTTTCAACTTATCTCCCAAAGTTTTTACTCAAATTTCAAGCGGGAGTTCTCGTTGGATGCAAAATTTATTTCCTTATCCCATGAGTACCCATGTTGCATACTTTCAATGGACCCTACTACACGAAAAATGAGAAATACATCAAAAACATGATTGTAATCATGTTTTTCATGTATTTCTCATTTTTCGCATAGTAGGGTCCATCGAAAGTATGCAACATGGGTACTCCTTGGATGACGAATTATATTTTGCATCCAATAAGTACTCCTGCTCAAAATTTGATTAAAAAATTTGGGAGCTAAGTTGAAAATACGAGTTGAAAAAGTAGTTTTATCATTTTATTATTTTTTAATCTTTTTACCCTTTTACTTAAAAAATGGTGAATCATCCCCCATGGTTGACATCATCACTTTGAATCCTATTGGTTCTTATAAAGTTTATTTTGGTTGTACATTTTTCTTAGGAGGCCCATTTTAGACGTCAAAATTCCCCTAATGGCTTCGCAAATTTCTGGGTCTTGCTAATTTCTACCGCAGGTTCGTGTTGGGATTCTCTCATATCACTTGACCCTTGAATCAAGTCACCAAGGGAGGAGCGAAAGAAAAATATTTTGGTTGGAATCTCAAAAGAATGCGTTCGTAGAATTGAAACATCACCTCTGCTCTGCCCCAGTTCTCACATTACCAGACTTGCAACAAACATTTGAGATCGAGATAGATGCCTCTGACTATGCTATTGGGGAAGTTCTTACTCAACAGGGGCATCCAGTGGTATATCACAGTGAGACATTGTCTGGCACAGTCCGCAAGTATCCCACTTATGACAAAGAAATGTATTCCATTGTGCAAGCTTGTCGAAAATGGAAGCATTACATTTTAGGGAAGGAAACGGTCATCCACACATACCAACGACCCCTGCAATTCATACAAACACAAGGGAAGTTACAGAACGATCACCATCAGAAGTGGTCCACATATCTGCAACAGTTTCATTTGAAAATCAAGTATAAGAAGGTCAGGACCAATAATGTTGCAGACTACCTCAGTCGACCACCGATCGTGGCACTAACCACCATTCTCAACTCTTGTGGGCACGAGACTTCTAATTGGCCGCTTTTCTACAAGAGCGATCCATAATTCGGCCACACATACAAGACACTCTTGGAAGGTGCACAAGTTCCAAATTTTCACCTCCAAGATGCACTCCTATGGCACCTGGGACACCTTTCTGTTCCTTCAAGCGAGCGTGCCAATATGATTTTGGAAGCACACTACAGTTGAGTCGTGGGGCATTTCAGGGTCGAGAAAACAGTGGCAGTATTGAAAAATTATTTCTATTGGTCAAACCTTCGACAAGATGTCGGGAAGTACATCAGATCATGCACTACTTGCGTCATTTCCAAACCGACCATAAAGAAACAAGGCCTTTTACTCTACTACCTACCCATAGTTGACCTTGGGAATCCATCTCCATGGATTACATGTCGGGCCTTCCTTCTACTAAGCATGGAAACGACTGTGTTTTCGTGTTCGTCGACAGATTATCGAAGATGGCCATTGTTGGTGCATTAAGACGACTATTTTAAAAGAAATATTAATACCTACATTAATTATCAACCCAGGGTAAATCTGTTTATTTCAAGAGTTCTCAGCAAATTTTATGCAAGTGAAATCAGAGGTTAACAATTCTAAATCATTGCAAGAAGTAATATCTAATTCTTGAAGTTCAATCAAAGAAATTCTGAAAACAACTGTGAAATAATTTCAGTCAACCAACTTAACTTAATTCTGATTAATTCTATTCAGAAAGCAACTAAAATGCGAGAATTAAAGAATTCACACTTGAACTAGAATCATTAATTGATATCTATGGCAATCTATTTAATAATAAAGGGAATACAGCAGCAAATGAATAGCAAGTAACTAATTCATGCTCTGCAAATGAAATTCACAATGACTGATTAACCAAATAACATCACTCGTAATGAACAGCAATCATTCACAAATTCTTGAATAACTTTGGTGAATGAAATAATAACATTCAGGCGGAAAGTAAAAGTGATTAAGACTTCAAATCAATGGAAAAGCAAACCACTCAATGTTGATGATAATTAAATCAATTGCGATTCTACGAAATATGCAAATTATTAATTGTAGAAAGGGAAAATAAGAATATAACACAGAAAAGCAGTAGAGCTCCTAGTGACCAGGCCCAGAGCCTCCAGAAGTCTCTTCCAAAAGATATTCAGAACAAGATTACGAAGGAACCGCTATCTCTTTCATTAAATTCAATAGTAAAGGTACAACATCACCAAGTGAGAAAACTCTGTCTTGAATCAATGTGAATAATGTAAAATGACAACATACAGGTAAAAATTCTCCCATTCTATTTCACCTATCGGGCTTTTATAACCTATGGAAAAAAAAAACGGATAATAGTGAATCCTCAAGATCAGGAGATCCTGAAGATTTCGCAGATGTCCAGGAGATTTCATTATGAAATAGGCGTGATTCTCCTCATATTTTGATGGTTCACATGAACAGGATACAATATTTTTCTTTTCTTGACCGTTGTTGTTCAGTCGTTTGAACAGCAGTTATTTGGTTCATATTTCCTGCACATAAAAACAGCGAAAGTTAGTTTTTATGCCAATAATCACATAGTTTGTTGATAATTAGTTTTACCCTTCTTTTACAATTAATTCTTCTAGATTTATTTCCAAAGTGAAGGTAAACATATGAAATTTGGTAATAAATCGAGCTAATTATGAGGATAAAATATACCTTTTTCATGGCCCAATAGCCATTATGGCGGCCTGCAAGAATAATCTCACAGCAGAAGCCATTGCTAAACTCTTCTTTGAACAAGTGTGGGTGCACTTTGGGATCCCACAGTCTATCATCTCAAATCGGGACAGCAGGTTGCTCAGCACATTTTGGTCCAGCCTCTGGTCAATGCTGGACACCAATCTCACCAAGTCCACAGCTTTCCATCCCCAAACTGATGGCCAGACAGAGGTCCTCAACAGGATGATTGTACACATTTTTCACATCTACAATTCAAAGCATCCACACACATGGGATGAGAGCCTCCCCTATGTACAACACAATTATAATTGAGCTCTCCATAGCTCAACTAGCCATAGCCCCTTTCAGGTGGGCTTGGGATTCCAACCACTATGTCCTATTAGTGTAGCCATGCCATTTGCGGCTACTCAGGTTGATTCGGCTCATGTCCAGTCTAAAGCTGACAAAGTGAATAGTTTCATCGAGCGCACTTAGCACATCCACCAACAGGTTCATGACATATTGGAAAAATCCAATGCTAAGTACAAGCAACGACATGATCAACATTGAGTGCCGCACAACTTCCAGGTGGGCGAAAAAGTGTGGCTACATTTGTAGAAGGAGCGCCTCACTAGACCTCACCCAAGGAGATCAGAGAGTTTTTTATGGATTCTATATGAATCCTCTGGGCTCTTATGTCTCCTTCATGTATTTGGTATGACTTCATTCTCAATAGGATTTAGATCTGTCCTTTTCTTCCATGTAAGAAAGTTTGAAACCCCAACTAGTTTTTTGCTTTCTTTGCAAAAATATATTTTGACGGATTTAGATGAAGTCATAAAGATACTTACTTGAATATATTCTTATCTCCTTCTACCATCTTCCTTGATGATGATGATGATGTAGATAGCAGCAAGAGATCATTCTTAGATTGGCTTCTCTAGATCCCCTTTAATCCTTGATGATGAATGATGATCAGGGATAGATTGATGATGTCTTTAGAAAAATGATGATTTGGCTTCAATCACGAGATAGCTTTAGATTCCTTGAAAATATTGCCTCCTTGATCTTTCTTTTCCTCTTGTGTAAGTCCTTTGAGTAAGGTCATTGATGACTTGAGGGATTCTCCAATTTTTGCAAACTACTCGTTCTTGAATGAGTGAAGATCTTCCTAGATCTGAAGATTGATTCCTTAATGTAGATTCGTGACTTTTGCTTTGATGCCTTCTAGAAAAATGGATCTTTGATCTTGTGTGTCTTGTTGTCAAATAGCCCTTTCTTGTCTTCAATACCTTAGCTCTGATACCATATTGAGAATTTGGTAGGGCAGTGTTTAATTCAATTCTCTTACTTGATAACTACTTGTTTTATATTTGTTATGCTTCTATTACTTAGATCTTGTCTTCATTAGCTTATTATGTTCTTCATCAAGTCAATCATCAAAACACAAGAGACACAGAATTTTGGCTCTTCAAGCCAAAGCCAAAACCTCTCCCTCTTAGAGAGGAAAAGCCGAAATTAAATTCTTCTTCTAGACCCTCAATTGACAAGTAGCATGACCTTGACTCGGACCCTTGACACCAATATGCCTCCAAGACATTTTCACTACTCTTTCTTGGCTCCTTATGATGATCTCTTTTTTCTGAACCAAGCTGCATCGTACTGCACTAGTACTACACAAGTACTAGGACTGCGCTTGAACTTTAGTAAATACCTCCTCAATCTTCTTCTATTTGATACTCTAAACCAATACCCCTTGACTTTGTTGTAGATATATTATTCCTTCCTATAATTTCCTTTATACCTTGCATACTTTCCTCCATATACATCCATTCTCTTCTTGTTTTAGTGGACTTCGGTTTCCTTGAACTTGTGTGTGGCAGCACAAGATAGAATAGGAGTTGACTTCTTTCATGCTGTGAGTACCTTCCTGAGATATGTGAAGATGGAGTAGACTTTAGGACAATTATAATGCACTTGTATCTAGACACAATCACATATTCTTTCATTGAAATTACTTGTCCTCTTGCACTAGATTACAAAACTTGTACTTCACACTTTTTCATATAACTTGAGGTATGTATACCTTTCTTTCCTTCTCTGATTAGCCCTTTATATTCTCTCCAATTACAGTCCCTATATCACACTTTTATTGCGGACACTTGACAAAATTACTTTCTTGATAAAGAGGTTGCAGTCCTCCTTATATAGGGATTGTCTTCTAGCGTGTAGGCTGACATGTCTTCCATGAGGTGAGCAGAATTCTTCCAGCATATTTTAGGCCGACTTGTTCAAGGATATATGCATCACATTTGAGTCGACTTTCATGATCATGTTGACAAGGTCTTGGAGCATATTTCTTACATCAATAATTGTCCTTTACAAGTGTAACACTTCTTCATGTACATGAATCTTTAATTATATATTGAAAAGATGAAAAACTCCTAAAGACATCAAGGATAAGTCTTGGACCTATAATAAAACTCCTTTCTCATGAAACCCATGATGAAAGTATTACAAAAATACAATTTATTATTTTTTCCTTCTTCATTACATAAATTCATAATTCTAGTCATTATGAAGACCGAACCTAGTTACACTTTCCAACACAAACCTACTATGATGCCTTACGAGCTACTCTATGACACACAGAAGCCTTACTTCTGAGGTATATGAGTATTATGGGTAAAGCAAAGGAAAAAATTCTAGCAAACGTGAGGGTTCTTGTGATATTGTCACCACTATGTGATAAATGAAGTTTCCTAAAGCAATGCTATGACAAATTCAAGGCTTCTGCATGAAATTCGGAGGGTGAGCCAAGAAATCAAAAGTCCGAGTGAATATTTTGGGCTAGTAGCATGGATTCGTGTAGCAAATCCAAGACCCTGAAGTGGATGTGAAACCTGTAGCAGGGTGGACGGGTTCCTGAGGAAATAGGTTCGAGTTTGTTGGAGTGGACCAAGGCCAGAATTGAGTAGAGACTTCAGGAAAACGACAATATTTTTTAACAGAAAAGATTATGTGTAGGGTTTCGCAGTAGGCAACATTGGGATATTTGGTTAGGGTGTCATTCCATTAGAAAATTAGTTATGTCTACCACCATTGAATGTGGATCATATTGTGTAATATTGTTATGTGTATCTGATGCATAATACACTATATTGTTGGGTTTATCGCAATTTTTAATTGGGAGTTTAAATCCATTGAATGCTACATTACTTTGTTTAGTCTATTGTATCATTAAGAAGCTAGTATTGTCCATTGAAAAATACATTATTTGTATTGAATCAATTGATGTATGGTGAAAATATTTTTGTTGAAACCCTGGTACCCTAATTAACCCTAGGAAAGAATCACCCTAGTCCACTAAATATGGAAACCCTAGATTGTTAAGAAACCCTAGAAATTTTACCTAAACCATTACATCAATCTTCTAAGTGTTCATGTTGTACCCGCAAAATATAAACAATGTATTGTTAAAGTACATATAAAACAAGTCACCATCCATTGGAATATAAGGGTTTTCATCCATTACTTATACCAATTCTCTAGGAAACCTTTTCCAATACATGATTCACCTACAATTCTTGAATCACAAACATTTTCACTCACCCTTTATCATCATCAATCACCATCATGTGTTTTTTTTTTCTAACCCATAACCACATCCTAGGTTTCTATAGATTGCCCTCAACCATTACATTTCTCAAGTGGTTTCAATGTGCTACAAACCTTTCATTTGTCATGACAAGTTTTTGTTCACCACAAACCATTAACAATCAAGTTATGGTAATATACTTGTCTTATCACAATGTACATCCATAATCACTTGTCTCATATACATAGGTTAATATAGCCCTTATACAAACATCGAATCGTGATTATCTTCTTTTCCCGACATCATTACTAAAATTCTTAGGGAATTATTTTTCTATGGCATTATCAAGAAATATTGTCAACTTCCTTATGGATTTAATATCCTATGGATTCATATCAATTGTTGTTGCATCTCAATTATCAAACATCGTATTATTTTCACTATGTGTTTTTATCCTACTTCCATTCTTCATTTTCTTCTTTTGTTGCTTCATGTTTCTTGCATTGTCACTCGTCACTACATCTTTTTTTCATGCCAAAGTTTCTATGCCCATTCTTTTGTCATATTATTTTTCCTTTCACAATTCTCTTTGTTTTCCATCATCTTCTTTCAATTCTCTTAGGTTTCTCTATCAACCTCTTGTTGTAGTTTAGTAGGTGCATGTCTCCTTTTGCTTCCTTCTATCACACTTGTCATTTTCTTATTGTCATCTACTCCAACATTACATGATTCATCTAATTCTTACACTAAAATCCCTACATGTCTCCATCCAACAAAAATTCTATAACATTATATTCCCAAACTCAATTGATTCAATAAAGTCACAATTTTACATCATTTAAACTTGATCTTACCTTTAGCTTTGACAATTTCAATGACTTTGACTCACTTAAATCAAATATACTTTAATTGTAATGGACAATCACTTTGAATTTGAATTTTATCATGAAGAATGAAATAAATCAAATCATAGCATAAAATTTACATGACTCTCTTTGCCACTTGCGAGTGGACCCTGACACATTAAATCAATAATTTCTCTTTCACTATTTGCAATTATAACATTTCCTTCTAAAGGATTCATTTTTCATTTATTTATTTCCCTCCAACATCAGTATTTTCCATTATAGTTATTATCATTTACATAAAGAAGGATATATATATAGTATCACTCACGTTTGTCAATGTTTGATAAGATAGTGAAAATAAGGTTTCAAAATGCATCCAATTGCATGGTGTGCCTCTCCTTTTCTAGCTAACACTTGTGCTGAGGCCTTTAACTACTAGCCCACCTACTTTCCTTCGATGGATTTCCAAAATTAATTCTATTGCATATAGGCAATTTTGTTGATTTCAAGTGCTTTAAGTTTTTCAATGTACTGAAAATTTGTTTATATTTATGAGCAGGTTCTATTTACCATTAACATTTCTAGAAATACATTCAACTCACTCATTAGGGAAATTTTGAGATCTAAAACTGGTATGCCTAAGAAAATAATAAAATAATAGTTAAACTAATAAAATAAGAGATGAATTTCTAAATGAAAATAAATAAATAAAATTAAAAATATATATATATATATATTTAGGTTTTACAATCTGCTGAAAATTTGTTTATATTTATGAGTAGGTTCCATTCACCATTAACATTTCTAGAAATACATTCAACCTAGTGTTATCAAAACCAATGACATTCTCCTTTATGTTTCATTTTCTTCCTTTCACTTATTTTTTTAACATTACCATGAAATGACTCAGGATGTTTGAGAGTGGTTCCAACCTCATTGGATTTCATATGGAGAAAGTAAAATTTTAGATTTCATTCAAAATCTAGCAGACTTAACAGTTTTTCAAGATTTTAGGATAGGGGGGATTACAATGTTTCCATTAGATTTTTTCATGTGCGAGGGTATGGAACTAGTATTTAATAAAGAGCACCAAGCCCTCTCTGTGTACTTTGATGTTAATGGCATTGGCTGTCAAACTCCTCTATCATGACTCTACTAAAAATTTCCCCATCACTCAAACAAAATATTGACATGACATGCTACGTTTTCTCCATCTTCTTTTAATGTCTAAATGGTTATATTGATGACGAAGACCCTAATATAGGAAATGATTTTGATGATATGTACACGTTTGTTGTAGTATGATTTTTTTTAGATGCTAGAGGCCATCTAGAGCCTATTTGTTGATGTATTTTCGATTTAGAGATGGATTGCACTCGATGTTATTTTGGTTATGTGCACCCTTACATGCTATGTAAATGAGAACTTTTGCATATTTGTGTATAAATGGTTTGGATTCATATGGATGCACATGAATATATTTGTTTCTCTTTAAAATATGAATATGTTTTTGGTAAACCAGTTTTTTCCTGTTTTTTTACCGGTTCCAACTGATTCCCGATCCACAAGGTTTTTCGGTTCGATCATCGGTTCGGTTCTGATAACATTGTTAATTTTTGCAACTATAGTCGAATTCCACCTTGGACGACTCAGATGACAGAGATGATGATTACATTGAATTCCTTTTTTCAAGGGGACCAAAATCGACCTAGAGATTGTTGAAAAAGTGTATCTAGGTTCGGTCTTCATAATGACATGTAATTATGATTTTATGTAAAGAAGAGACAAAGAAAATAAATTTATTTATTGTATTTCTTGCATCATGGGTTTCATGAGCAAGAGATTTTATTTGTAGGTCAAAGACTTACTTCTTGGAGTCTCTAATATTTTTTCATCTTGTCATAAATATAATTAGAGTCATTGTCATGTATATGAAGTCATGTTACACTTGCAAAAAGACACATTTGTCTATGTAAAATTTGTACTCCAAGACCTTCTCACTAGGCCTCTCCTAGTCGGCCTAAAATATGATGAATATCCTCCTATATGAAGTCAACTTTCCTCCAGCAGTTATGTCGGCCTAAAGAGCATGATAAAAACTATATAAATAAGGTCAATCGGCCTCACTACGTATCATCAATATTGATCAAACATTGTAGTGTTATATGCGAAGGACAAGAGAAATAAAAAGAAATTCAAAGAAAAGGAAATATAATCCTCGGTCTTGGGTTACTCTATCTCGCATGTATACAGGAAGGTCGAGACATATCTTAAGGCTAGGTGCAGGAATATATACATCATTGTTTCGGGTATAAAACAAGAGAAGAAGGAGCCAAGGTAGAGATTAGGTGAAGCCAAGAAGAAGAAGGAGAAGTCGAGGATAAAAGACCGAGAATCTTTGTCTAGGAAGGAAGAACGAGATTTTGCTGAGAGGAGAAGTGCATTATAGTGCAGGAAACAAAAGGTCTGAGATCCTTAAGGAGAGATATAGAAGAATATTTCAAGGAGATCGTCAAAGGCTAGTGACAAGGGTCTTGGAATAAACTAAGGTCAAGGGTCTTTGTCATGGTTTTGGTACTCGTCAATTGAAGGTCTACAAGAAGAATTTCTGATCGGGTTTTCCTCTCAAGCAGTGAGAGGTTTTGGCCCTGGCTTACAAGCCTAAATATTGTTTCTCTTGTGTAGTTGATAATTGACTTGATGAATAACATAATAATCTAATGAAGACAAGATCAAAGAAATAAGCATAAAGTAAATCACAAGTAGTTATCAAGAAGAGAAATTTAATAAAAGCCCTCAATTTATCAGCATGGTTTCAAAGCTATGGTGACAGTCAAAGAAGGAAATCTAAGAGACAATTAAGGATTAGATCACAGTCAAAAATTCGTCTAAGAGGCACTAAATAATGATCTTGGTCAATAAAACACACGATCGAGGTGATCTCAAAGAAGTTTGGATCAGAGAAGGTTCAGGTACACCACAATGAATTCTTCTCACTATCTCGGCACTATATCACAAACCTCAGTACTAAAGGCACATACAATATTATAGTTCACAGGTTCGAATCTCGTTTGAAATTTTGATGGAGTATAGATAATAGTTCAGTGATATCTTTGTTTTGTATGGGTAAGACAAAAATCAGATCTTTGGCACAGTAAGGGAGTTCAGAATCTTTCAGATAATGATCACGGTCAATAGCACGGATATCCTTTGGATAGAGAACAGTGATGGGTTCGATATCTATTACAGTCATCAAAGAAAAGGGACTCGGTGAAGGAACAATGAAGCATACCTTTGTGCAGTAAGGTCTCATTGATAACTTTTGGAAATACTGAGAGGGGGGGTGAATTAGTATTTCTTTCCAATTGTTATTTTTACCAGTTAGATCACTTATATTTAGAACACAAAATTAACAATAAGAATAAATACTTTTATTAATTTCTTCTTTCCAATAAATCAAGTACAATATATGTAGGGCTCCCACCCTAGATGAAGACACGGATCTTCAATCTCCCAAGCTCCAACCTGTATTTTCCAAAAACCGGCTTGAACTTTCAAGGCTCCAACCTTGTCAATTTTGAGGCACCAACCTCAAGGGCTCCAACCCTGTATCTGGTTCAGGCTCCGAACTGGTTTCTTGAGGACTCCTATACTCTAGGGCTCCAACCCTATCTTCCAAGGCACCAACCTTGTCTCTATGAGGCTCCAACCTCTTTGGCACCAACCCTCGGCTTCACTTCGTCAAAATGTGTTTGGTCATTCTTCACGGCTCCCAATGTCTTCTTCAACGAGCCCTGTCAATCTTCAACAATTCCTCCTCAAAATCACTTCATCAATGACAACCATGTCTTCTTAGAAGGTTTCATCGTTGCTCATCATGTCACCCAAAAAAATATCTCCAAGTTACCTCATGATGGCTAATGCATCATGGTCTTCAACATTATCTTCAAGACGTTCAAGGTGTCTACAAAAGGAAGTCCAAGTTCTACACCTACTCTAAGCCTCTTCAAGGGCTTCTTTAAGAACTTGTTAAGGGAATTTTCACAATGCTTTTCCCAACAATCTCTTCAATGTGTGCTTCAAGATGTGTTCAAGAATATCTCAAGACAACTCCAAATCTGCTTCAAGATGTATATCAAAATTTCCACCAAGAAGTCTACACCAAACTGTCCTCAAAACTTCTTCATAAAATGTCTTCAAAATACTGCAGTAGGATGTCTTTGATCTGCTTCAAAAAAATTTCAAAGATTTCCCAAGGTCCTCTCTTTGTTGTTCAAAAAGGTCTATATGTGATGATATTCGAACCAAAGAAAATAGAAGGTTTGTCCCATAGAAATAACCCTGGTCTGAGTTGTTTGATAACTATAGGTCTATATCACTGCGACACATCACAAAAAACGAGGTCCTGAAGTATTGCAGTGAGCCATCAAAACAATCTGAGTTGCTGTGATAGGAGTATACAGGTCTAAGTTTGATCACAACTGCAAATCCGAGGGTATCAACTCAAATAAATCTTAAAAAAAACTTCCTCAGTGTCCCTAGTTCACAAGTTGTGAACTATGGTATATCTTTGTATTTCTTGACCGAATTAATGCTTAAAAAATTAGGACCAAATTGTATACTTATAGTGTTATAGCTAAGAAAATGAAGGGTTACATCTCTGCAAATAGGCCGACATGAAGGACAAGGATAGGTTGGCTCACTGCTAAGGTTAATTTTTCTTAACTTAAAAATTCCATATCTCATCAACCGTTGGGAGTTTCAGGGCAAGTAAAGGATCTTTGGAAAGAGGAAAAGGTCCTCTTTCAGATGGTTTAGGTCTAATGTTGAAAGGTTGCCTCTAAGGAGGTGAAAAACATTTTTCTTTGTGACTACCTTTGAATTTTTTAGTGCAGAAGCTAATTAGGACAGTATGGCTTCTCTTTGTTTGGATTCTCCATTGTTTGGCTTCTTCATTTTCATAGGGTCATAATTTCATCATGATATGCTTCATCCATGTTATATTGATATGTCATAATGTCATCACGTACTAGTGTAGTGCAGTGATATGACATAGGCAGCTTCATCATTAGGAAAGTTCCAAGATAGTAAGATAGTCTTCCAACCATCAAATGAGATCTTCCATGTCATCATTTAATCTTCCAACCATATTATCATTCAAGGTTATGACATCATCACATGTAGTTCTCTATATGTCATCAAAGGTTAACGTTTAGATCATAAAGTGCATGCAACATTAGATCAAATACTTCTTAGGGCTTCCTTCATTAGTTTTTTGACTTCTTCGTGACTTGACATCTTCATTGATGGTATCCTAGTCAACCAAGACAAGAGTCATGGCATCATCATCTAGAACGAGGCATCTCAAGAATATTAACATCTCATTCAATGCCATATTGACATTAATGACAAATTTTATTAACAATCTCCCCCTTTGTCATTGATGGAAATACTCTTTCCTTTCCAACATTCTCTCCCCCTTTGACATCAATGGTAAACAGGGTGCCCAAGTAGTCCCCCTATCAAGTTGCTTCTCTTCATCATATTTTCTTCATCAAGAATAGTTCTTCATAGGTATGCTTCTCTCATTGTCATGATGCTCTTCAATGAACTTTCTCCCCCTAAGCCTTTGCATATCTTCATGTAAATGGTCAATCAACTCCCCCTACCTGGATAACCTCCGCTAGCTCTTCTTTTTTTCTTCGATAAGAAATATTGCATCATTGGGATCAAGTGGAAGACATCTTCAACAATGGTACATTGGGTGAGTAACGGATCATGTTCTTCAATGGAGATGATATTTCAAGGTTGTCCATGTGTGATTCATCAACGGTTTCATAGGACTCTTCTCGGATAGTTTTTGCAAGAATAGTCATGAGTCACCAACTCCCCCTAACAGTATGCATGGTCTCCTTTTTGGAAGTCTCATCATCAAATACTTGGAATATCAAGGATGACTTCATCAAGTCAACAACATGTGTTGTTGTCTGGAGTGTTCAAGAGACTTTCAAACCCATTTTGCTTCCTTCTCCATACTTGTGTAAATTTCTTCTTTGGCTTGGTTGTCATGGTTTTAGGGACCCAAGTCAAGTTACACTCACGTGCCATATGTCCAATGTTATGGCAATTGAAGCACTCCATCTTGTTCATGAATGAGTAGTCATGACTTCTTATTGAAAATTTTCTTTTAGAAGATTGACGGGGACCATTATATTTTTCTTTGTGATATGCCCTACAATCTTTTACCATATGCCCAAAGTTTGTACAAGAATAGCAATAACCAAAAAATATACTTTGTTATATTCTTGACATCATTTTCAAGTCTCCTTGGAGTAGGATTTCTTCCATTGTTGTATTGAATCTTCTCCTTTCCTTTACTGGAACTGGGAGCATCAACATTTCTTCCTGGCTTCCTCACATCTTTTTTTTTTGAAACATTATCATTCTTTCTTGAGGATTCACCTGCATAGCCAAGCTCTGATTTATCAAGGGGATACCTTTGATGACTTAGGATGTCATCTAGGTTTTGAGAGCTTTTCAAGTTCGTATTCAGCAAGTCAGCTTCCTTTTTAAGAAAGACAATTTCTCCTTTCAACTTTTCACAATCTTCATCTTTCATAACTAGTTGCTTCTTCATTTCTTCCATCATCCTTGTTGATTCATGTTCTTCGATTTTAAGGGAGATGATATTCGATTTCATTATGAATATTTATTCATTTTCCTTAACTATACTTCTCTCCATTTCTTCTTTCATTCTTGTAGCTTCACATGTTTTGGCCTTTAGAAGATTGATGTCTAATTTTAGTTTCAAGATTTTTTCATCCTTTTCTTTTAGTTGGCATCTCATGGTGTTTCTCTCCTTTTCTGCTTCATCAACTTGTCCTTCTATGAATGACAAATATTCCATCACCTTCTCAGCCCCTTGTGCTTGTATCCTTGCATATTCTAGTTGAGATCTAAGAGATGAGACCTCTTCCTTGTATTGACCAATCTCTGCTTCAAATTTTTTCAAGCTCTTAAGTCTTAGTTCAAGATGGATTGACAAAGTTTATTCCTTTTTCTTTGCCTTATCCAATTGATTTGTCATGGATACGACTTCTTCATGATGCTTTCTTTTGTTTTCATGAAATTCCTCCTTAAGTTTGGCGAGCTCTTTATCTCTTTCCTGAACTTGAAGCTTGACAAGGTCAACTTCCTTCCTTGTCTTGTTTTGGTCACCAACTTGTGCTTTCTTCTTAAGTTCCTCATTTTCCTTTTTCAACCTGTTAATATCTTCCATGAAATCCATAAGTTTATTCAGGAGATCTTCTTCAAAGTCTTCTTTGTTCTCTTCATCTTCTAGATCTTCTTTAGCCTTGTTTTCATCTCTTTTATCTTCATCTTCCTTGATGGATTCTGGACTTATTTCTTGTTTTCCATCATCTTCTTGACTAGAGATCATTGTCAATTCTCCTTTTGAGTGAAGATCATGAAGTTTGTCCCATATGAATTTTTCTGACGAACATTTTTAAAAATTGGCCTTCACAGAATTTGGTAACCCATTCAAAATTACCTTCATTGCTCTTGTATTGTACTCCTTGGATTCTTCGTCCATAGTGTCAATAGTAATCACTAATTTCCAAACTTCAATTCCTTGAGTCTTCAAGAAATTCCTCATTCTTGTCTCCCATATATCAAAATTTCCATTGAACAATGGAGCTTTGTTGACCTAGTTTACATCTAAATTCTTAACTGAGGAAGGGGCATTTTCACATAATTTGGAGCCTTTATTCCTTGGCTTTGCCATTTGTGTTCTAATGATCAACCTTCAAGTTGTTAGGCTTTGAATGAAGGTACTAGCTCTTATTCCAATTGTTGGAAATACTGAGAGGGGGGGGGGGGGGTGAATCAGTATTTCTTTCCAATTGTTGTTTTTACCAGTTATATCACTTATGTTTAGAACACAAAATGAACAATAAGAATAAATAATTTTATTAATTTCTTCTTTCCAATAAATCAAGTAAAATATATGTAGGGCTCCAACCCTAGATGAAGACATCGATCTTCAATCTCCCAAGCTCCAACCTGTATTTTCCAAGCACCGGCTTGGACTTTCAAGGCTCCAACCTTGTCAATGCTGAGGCACCAACCTCAAGGGCTCCAACCCTGTATCTGGTTCAGGATCTAACCCGTTTTCTTGAGGACTCCTATCCTCTAGGGCTCCAACCCTATCTCCCAAGGCACAAACCTTGTCTTTATAAGGCTCCAACCTCTTGGGCACCAACCCTCAGCTTCACTTTGTCGAAATGTGTTTGGTCATTCTTCATGGCTCCCAATGTCTTCTTCAACAAGCCCTGTCAATCTTCAACAATGCCTCCTCCAAATCACTTCATCAATGACAACCTTGTCTTCTTAGAAGGTGTCACCATTGCTCATCATGTCACCCAAACAAAGATCTCCAAGTTACCTCATGATGGCTAATGCATCATGTTCTTCAACATTATCTTCAAGACCTTCAAGATGTCTACAAAAGGCAGTCCAAGTTCTGCACCTGCTCTAAGACTCTTCAAGGGCTTCTTTAAGAAATTTTCAAGGGAATGTTCACAATTATTTTCCCAACAAGCTCTCCAACGTATGCTTCAAGATGTATTCAAGAATATATCAAGACAACTCCAAATCTGCTTCAAGATGTATATCAAAATTTCCACCAAGAAGTTTGCACCAAATTATCCTCAAGACTTCTTCATAAAATGTCTTCAAAACACTACAGTAGGTTGTCTTTGATCTGCTTCAAAATGTTTTCAAAGATTTCCCAATGTCCTCTCTTTATTGTTCAAAAAGGTTTATATGTGATGATATCTGAACCAAAGAAAATATAAGGTTTGTCCCATAGAAATAACCCTGGTCTAAGTTGTTTGATCACTATAGGTCCATATCACTGTGACACATCACAAAAAACGAGGTCCTGAAGTATTGTAGTGAGCCATCAAAAAAATCTGAAGTTGTTGTGATAGAAGTATGCAGGTCTGAGTTTGATCACGGCTGCAAATTCGAGGGTAACAACTCAAATAAATCTTAAACAAAACTTCCTCGGTGTCCCTAGTTCACGAGGTGCAAACTATGGTATATGTTTGTATTTCTTGACTAAATTAATGCTTAAAAAATGAGGACCAAACTGTATATTTATAGTGTTATAGCTAAGAAAATGAAGGGTTACGTCTCTGCAAATAGGTCGACATGAAGGACAAGGATAGGTCGTCTCACTTCTAAGGTTAATTTTTCTTAACTTAAAAATTCCATATCTCATCAACCGCTAGGAGTTTCAGGGCAAGTAAAGTCTCGTTGGAAAGAGGAAAAAGTCATCTTTCATATGGTCTAGGTCCCATGTTGAAAGGTTACCTCTAAGGAGGTGAAAAACATTTTTCTTTGTGACTGCCTTTGAATTGTTTAGTGCAGAAGCTAATTAGGACAGTATGGCTTCTCTTTGTTTGGCTTCTCCATTGTTTGGCTTCTTCATTGTCATATGATCATAATGTCATCATGATATGCTTCATCCATCTTATCTTGATATGTCATAATTTCATCACGTACTAGTGTAGTGCAGTGATATGACATAGGCAGCTTCATCATTCGGAAAGTTCCAAGATAGTAAGATAGTCTTCCAACCATCAAATGAGATCTTCCATGTCATCATTTAATCTTCCAACCATGTTATCATTCAAGGGTATGACATCATCATGTGTAGTTCTCCATATGTCATCAAAGGTTAACGTCTAGATCATCAAGTGAATGCAACATTAGATCAAATAATTCTTAGGGCTTCCTTCATTAGCGGTTTGATTTTGTAATATTCCCAATTAGCCTTGCTAATTGGAATATCTCATTTTTGTTTAATTTTGCCGCTTTAGTTGGAAATAATAAATAAAGTGAGAAATAAGAGGGGTCACCTCACTTTAGTCACCTCACTTTATAATAAAGTGTTCTTTTTCCTAGTAGATTGACGTTGTAACTTAGAGAGGAGGCCTTGGGGGTCCACGTGGATATGATGAGGGAGGCATCAGGCTAACCCAAGGTAAACTGCGCAGATCCAGGGTGAGTTAAGTTTTGGAGGGAGTTTGATGTTATAAAAAGAGAGGCTCTCACCTCATTTGATCATTCATGATTTGATATTCTTATTGATAGCTGGACTCTTGTCTGCTTCAGCACGCCGGTTGTTTAGTCGGTCTGCAGCACTGTTTAGTGCACGAGTGTCTCCGATCGGAGATCTCACCCTTAGCCTCGGGGGACTTCGAGTGCCTGCCTTGGTAAGGTTTTTCTGGTTTCACCCTTAGCTTCGGGGGACTTCGAGTGCCCGCCCTAGTGAGGTTTGTTCTGAGTACACTTTTCAGTTCCAGCAGTGAAGCAGCAACAATTTCTGAAGTATATCTGAGGAGGAGAAAGCCCTCTTGTGGCTGCGCAGAGGAAGAGGAGGAAGGACGCTGATTCTTGAAGGAGAAGGACGCTGTCTCATCTGGAAGGAGGACGTTGTGCCTTTCAGGAGGGGAGGACGCTGTCCAAGGAGGACGCAGTTCCAGTCTGGCAGAGAAAACGCTGTTTTGGGAGGCAGAAGGACGTTGTCTAGCCCTAGAGTGAGGACGCTGTCCATTTCTGGAGGTAAGGGTTGCAGATCTGAAGTTTTATTGCTAGATCCAGTTGTGGGAAGGATAGATCTTGCAGATCTAGTCTTGTATGTTGCAGATCTAGTATTGTATGTTGCAGATCTGGAGGTTTAGCACTAGATCCAGCTGGAGGAGTGACGGATCTGAGGAGATATTTATAGATCTAGCCCAGATCTGAAGGAATAACACCAGATCTAGCCCTAGAGGCTGTAGATCTGAAGAGATAGTTCCAGATCTAGTATAGATCTAAGGGTTTGGCATCAGATCTGATATTGGAGGACGCAGATCAGGAAGGGAAGGACGCAGGTCTGATTGGAGGCTTCAGATCCATCAGGAGAGACGCAGTTCTGAGGAGCAGGCTATTGTGAGAGGGGCTCATCAGCGTTTCCAGTATTCTGTAGCAGGTTCATCTGTCTGGAGGATTGAGGGCCTTGTGCTTCCTTTTTGTTCTGCTTGTTGTCACTGGCCGGAGACGGTACACTCGATTTTATGGTTTGCGATTAGAGATCGGCCCGATTACCGACGCGGTTCATTCCAGGCATTTGGGGCTGTTGTTGAAGTGCCGACCATTTTCTTGTATGGGAGGGTCATCACTTGCCTAGGGCAAGGATAGGTGCACTGATTCTGATTTACTCCTCTCTATGTACTTCCTGATTAATAAAATGGCTCAGTTTCTGGTATTACATGTGTCATGATTCAGTGATCTGGTTCAGTATTGTATTTTCTATATCTGTCTGGCATATTTCTGTTTATTACTGGTTATTTCCCTTTGGGGATATTACAGTGGTATCAGAGCATAATTCTGGCTCAGCCTGTGGTCTATGACATCAGAAAAGAAATCATACAGAGCAATAGCAGTTGCAATTCCAGAAACGCAGTTGGAAAAGGGGCCAAAATGAAAAAGGTCAAATTTTGAATTTTGGAATTAGGAAAAACGTTTTCTGGGTTTTTCTGGGTTTTGGGCGAGGATCACTTTCCCAAATTCCTGGGATTTTCTGAATAGTTTTCAGTGGATAAATCGGAGGTTGAAGTTAAGCCACAGTATGGTTTTGCAGCAGCCGTGCAGTTTCTGAGGAGCCTGTAGACATATAGCAGAAGGAGCTGATGGCAGGTGATGTGGATAAGAGGAGATTTAGGGAGACAGATCAGCGGAATCCAATGGAGGCCATGTTTGCGAAGCTGACTGAGAAGTTGATTGAGAAGATGGATGCAAAGATAGATGCATTCAGGCAGGAGGTAACCAAGAAGGTTGCAGAGGGGACGCAGAAAGAACCCCCTAGGGTCTTTCAGGTGGGGAAAGGATCGGGCGCGTCTAGTTACATACCGGATGCTATTCCCATTGTGACAGCGCAGAAGGTCGATTCCATGGACACGCGACCTACCATGCCTACTTTCCCGGTAGAGGAAGAGGAGCAAACGGAACCAGGAGAGGTGAATCTAGCTCAACATGCGACTCTGTTTACGGATTGGCGGAGCATGGGACAAGAATTCATGGATGCTCTCCCTTTCAATCAATATATCCAGTTCAGATGTGGCGGCAAGACTTATGAGCAGGAGCGACACAAGGGACGTGGCTCCCACCGTGATAGTCAACGTGCAGCGAGCAAATTCCATTTACCGACATTTGACAGGTCATCCAGGCGCTCAGGAAGAGCTTGGGTGGACAAGTTGGATACCTCTTTCCAGCTTGACCGAGTATCGGAGAAGAAAACCATTAAAATGGTTACCTCGCACTTGGAGGATGAGGACACACAGGATTGCAGGGAGTTCGAGGATACACCTAGTGTGACACAGGACTCCCCATCATTAGAGACCTCCTTGACCGTGCCGGTTGATATCGTAGTGGAGGGGATAGAGCCTACCCCGGTAGAGCCATCCAGTGAGGTGATGACTGGAGCCGTGTCCGAGTCTTCGGATGGTAGCAGCACACAACAGATGGGTGAGGTGTCAGGAGATGTATCCACCCTCGATGAGGTAACGACAGGTACGAAGATATTGGATGATGGTCGCAGACAGCAGTATCATCGGCTTCGGACGGACCTTCGAGTTTTGAGGGAGAAGGCCGCGTTGGTACGGGAGACCATTTTGTTGCAAGACCAGGAGCTGGAGGATATGAGAGCGACTTGTGCCAAGTCAGCGGCCAAGTTGGTCCACATTGGGGAACAGCTGGATTCCCTGATGGTACAACCTGAGGGCACATTGCAGCATCAGATCATTCCCCTTCAGGCATGCATGGATGGGACTAGCAGTATTGTTGGATCATCTCTTTCCGTTGGAGATAGAGAGGCAGAGCCACCTAGTCAGATCTCATATGTTGACTTGGATAGCGGTATGAGACGATCAGAGTTGTACAGGGTACAGCATCCATATGTTGAGATTGGATGGAGAGAGATTTTGAGTTGGTACTCGATGGAGCGGGCTATGGAGCACAATGATTTGGTTCCCTTCTCACAAGAGCAGATAGAAGATGGAGGACATCTTCGGATGGATAACATCTCTCATGCTTGTGTTGGACATCCCTTGAGCCATACACATCATGATGAGAGGTTTTTGCCTACCACCTATTTGATTCTTGATAGGGTCTCATTGATCCTTGAGAAGTTTATACTTCAAAATCCCATGAAGTGCAAAATCAGAAATTTGATTTGGGAGGATGGTAGCCCTCATGGGAGGAGTACCGGGATGAGGAGAAGGAGGCATCCACAAGTGATTGAGTGGATGGGGATGATGAGCAAGGAGCTAGGAGGCTACTTGCAGATCTGTGCTACCAGGCAGCAGGAGGCTTGGCTGCGCTGGTTACTCTTGAAAGAGTTTGGCCATCTCTTGGCAAACACTCTTCCTAAGAGTCGGAGGGTGGAGGGAAGATGGCTGGATACTTGCATCATTGAGCAGCATGGAGTATGTATGCATGGTGTTGCTATGATACTCATTATGTCGTCATCACATGAGTTGTATGATGGAAGTATGGGGAGGCAGCAAATTGTTTGGTTGCTTGGTTTGTTTCTGGGAGAGCAAGGGCAGATTTGCTCTCACACCTTGCATGATGTTGCAGGAAGAGGGGATGGCACTATCTCCTTGATCTTTGATGATGATGGGGAAGCACTTCCATCTTGGGGAGTATTCCACACTTGTTGCGGCAGTATTAGAGGAGTCTTTGACAAGGAGCATGTCAAAGAGCAGAGTCTTGTATTGACAGGAGCTTATTTGCATGAGCTCCCAGCGTTGTCACCTTGGAGCAGAACATTATGGATGAAGTGTGCGCAGCAGAGATATGGTGGATCTATAACCCATAGGTCCCAGGATCACTTCATATTTATTGCACTTACAAGAAGTAATGATGATAGAGACATCTATGGCATATCCTTCTTGACTTGGGTTTCCAAGCATAAGGAGGATTATCCTCTTGCAGCACATGGTTCAGTCTTCTTCATAGCAGGTCAACACTTTATGGAGGACTCATTCATGGACCCATGTACCATCTTACTTCCAGCATATGGTGAGGGATTTGTTTATACATTCATTGATTGGCACCCTCTTACCATTCTTATGCAATGCATTGCTTCACAAGAGGGCAAGCTTGTCACATTGCTCCATGAGTTGTATTGGGCCAATCTACATGATGGAGGTAGCCATCTCTTTTGTGGCCTTGAGCAAATGTTTTATCATCACATGTATGTTCATTTGCAGCACTATACCAGGTATCATATGAAGACATGCATGGGTAACATAAGCATTTTGCCTTGTACTCTTATCAAGCAGCAACTTGTAAAACTGCGCTGTACTTGCTTGGGAAGCTATTGGTACCTCCTTGCACCACAGGAGACCTTCGGCATTTCCTTCATTTTGCTGCTGATCATGTCTTCATTTGCTGATATATATCAGATTTGTATGGGAGGCTTGATTATGAGGGAGACACATGAGCTGGATGTGTCCGTGAGTGGGAAAAATTCTCACAATTTCTGCACGACATGTTCTAATAGGAGCATGGGAGGAGGCTTGGCCACCACTACTTTATATGCGTTCTCTTTTGATGTGGGCCATGTGATGGATATTTACAGCCATGGGCAAGTGTTTGGACCTATGTTGTTGTCATATCCAGCCATTTACTATCCATTAGTAGATGTGATGGATCTTGTACATTGCTTGCCATGTGATTTTCTGAGGTTGCAGTGGATGAGACTGCACTATGGTTTGTTTGGGGCCAGCTTGTTCTTCATTGATGGAAGAACCTTCTATGGAGGATTGTTCTTCACTTTGCCATTGAAGGGCAATGATTTTGCAGCCCAAGATCAGACTTTCAGCCCACCTTCATTACCAGAGCTTGAGGTGGAAGGAGATTTTCAGGAGTTGCCTTATCAGGAGGTGGCTCATTTGGTTTGGATGATTGCTTGGGGATGGAGGATCCACATGAGAGAGATGTTCCCCACTTCATGCCTTGATTGGAAAGGGGTGACGAGTTGGTTCACAGTTGGTGGGCCAGCTTACACAGCCATAGATGCAGAGCAGCAGCGGTCATGGTCTCTAGTCATAGCCAGAGGCAGTGAGCAGTTCGAGTCACGGGACTTGTGCGGTTATTGGCCACAGTGGCGATGGGATCCGGGAGGACTATTGATTGGCTGGTACCATGAGAGGCCAGTTTGGGATCCTGGCATTGAGATATCCCTTCATATCGGGGTGATGCAGGAGACAGAGAGGTTTCAGTGGGACCCAGGCACATTTTGCAGTATCGGCGGGGAGCATCAGCTAGAGAGTAGGCTTGTTCCAGCGTTGCTTGAGAACAAGCCATTTTTGCCGGATGAGGATGCCACGGGGGAGAGTAAGCAGACTTTACAGCATCCATCACTTCAGTTGCTTGAGGACAAGCAACGTTTTGCCGGGGGAGACTGTAATATTCCCAATTAGCCTTGCTAATTGGAATATCTCATTTTTGTTTAATTTTTCCGCTTTAGTTGGAAATAATAAATAAAGTGAGAAATAAGAGGGGTCACCTCACTTTAGTCACCTCACTTTATAATAAAGTGTTCTTTTTCCTAGTAGATTGACGTTGTAACTTAGAGAGGGGGCCTTGGGGGTCCACGTGGATATGATGAGGGGAGCCATCAGGCTAACCCAAGGTAAACTGCGCAGATCCAGGGTGAGTTAAGTTTTGGAGGGAGTTTGATGTTATAAAAGGAGAGGCTCTCACCTCATTTGATCATCCATGATTTGATATTATTATTGATAGCTGGACTTCTGTCTGCTTCAGCACGCCGGTTGTTTAGTCGGTCTGCAGCACTGTTTAGTGCACGAGTGTCTCCGGTCGGAGATCTCACCCTTAGCCTCGGGGGACTTCGAGTGCCTGCCCTGGTAAGGTTTTTCTGGTTTCACCCTTAGCTTCGGGGGACTTCGAGTGCCCGCCCTAGTGAGGTTTGTTCTGAGTACACTTTTCAGTTCCAGCAGTGAAGCAGCAGCAATTTCTGAAGTATATCTAAGGAGGAGAAAGCCCTCTTGTGGCTGCGCAGAGGAAGAGGAGGAAGGACGCTGATTCTTGAAGGAGAAGGACGTTGTCTCATCTGGAAGGAGGACGCTGTGCCTTTCAGGAGGGGAGGACGCTGTCCAAGGAGGACGCAGTTCCAGTCTGGCAGAGAAAACGCTGTTTTGGGAGGCAGAAGGACGCTGTCTAGCCCTAGAGTGAGGACGCTGTCCATTTCTGGAGGTAAGGGTTGTAGATCTGAAGGTTTATTGCTAGATCCAGTTGTGGGAAGGATAGATCTTGCAGATCTAGTCTTGTATGTTGCAGATCTAGTATTGTATGTTGCAGATCTAGTATTGTATGTTGCAGATCTGGAGGTTTAGCACTAGATCCAGCTGGAGGAGTGACAGATCTGAGGAGATATTGATAGATCTAGCCCAGATCTGAAGGAATAACACCAGATCTAGCCCTAGAGGCTGTAGATCTGAGGTGATAGTTCCAGATCTAGTATAGATCTGAGGGTTTGGCATCATATCTGATATTGGAGGACGCAGATCAGGAAGGGAAGGACGCAGGTCTGATTGGAGGCTTCAGTTCCATCAGGAGAGACGCAGTTCTGAGGAGCAGGCTATTGTGAGAGGGCTCATCAGCGTTTCCAGCATTCTGTAGCAGGTTCATCTGTCTGGAGGATTGAGGGCCTTGTGCTTCACCTGTTTCTGCGCTGTCACTAGCAGAGACAGCGTTTTCCAGTAGAGAGGGTTTGCAGTTAGAGATCAGCCCCAGTACCAGCGCAGTTCATCTCCAGAGCAGCTAGGACGCTGTCCTTATTGCAGCCATTTTCTTGTATGGGAGGGTCATCACTTGCCTAGGGCAAGGATAGGTGCACTGATTCTGATTTATTTGTACTCCTCTCTATGTACTTTCTGATTAATAAAATGGCTCAGTTTCTGGTATTACATGTGTCATGATTCAGTGATCTGGTTCAGCATTGCATTTTCTATATCTGTCTGGCATATTTCTGTTATATTACTGGTTATTCCCCTTTTGGGGATATTACAGA